>JAJLYE010000005.1:72424-89608 GCA_030571715.1 Grigorovia jiainica (nom. inval.) | reverse complement strand
GCTTCTTAATCTTCAACTTCAAGTTCATAGTAAAACCATTCTTCAAAATCGCAATCATAACACAAAAAATGATGTCCCAGTGGCCGAGTGGTTAAGGCGATGCCCTGCTATTTCATTGAAAAAGTTGTTAGGCATTGGGTTTTACCTGCGCAGGTTCGAATCCTGTCTGTGACGTTATTTTTTTAAAAAGCGATGAGTTGAAATTTATTTTATTTTTTTATTTTCTTTTTTTTTATTTTATTATCGACTAAGATTTACATCTTTCATTACACAAATTTGTATTAATCTATAAATATAACAAGTTAGTACTAGGAAAATGTCCGATTCAGATTCAGATATTGAATTAAGTTTATCAGCAAATGCTTTAGCTGCCTTAGCTGAGTTTAGACAAGAACAACAACAACATGAAGAAAGTTTCCAAAAAATGTTTAATGAAACAGATAATGAATTTAAAAGAAGACAAGCTGGTATGGATTTATTTAAAGAAGATTGGCAATTATCACAATTTTGGTACAGTGAAAATACAGCAAATTTATTAGCGGATGCACTTTTAGAAGGTGCTGATGAAGATACTGTTATTGCAGTAGTTAGTGCACCATCTGTTTATGCCGCTATATTAAAGAAGGATAATTTACCTACTAAGCAAATTTATTTATTTGAATATGATAAAAGATTTGAATTAATGGCCGGTAAGGATTTCTTTTCATTTTATGATTTTAAGGATCCCTTAACATTTGAATCACCAATTCGCCATAAAGTGGATAGATTATTAATTGATCCACCATTTTTAAATGATACATGTCAATCAAAATCATCACAAACAGCATATGAATTATTAAGAGTGAAAGAAGATGATGGTTCTAAGACTAAGAATGGTGTTTCTAAACATAGATTAATTTCATGTACTGGTGAAAGAATGCATGAAATTATTGCTAGAGTATACCCTAAGACACACATTACAACATTTTTACCAGAACACGGTAATGGGTTAAGTAATGAATTTAGATGTTATGCTGATTTTGAATGGGATGGTTGGAGTTTCCAACAGTAAACAGAATATTCAAGAATATAATCATTCAAGAAGAAGAAGAAGGAAAAAAAAGTATTCAATCTTTTTGTGGTAATAACGGAATTTGATTTCGTTTAATTTTTGTGTAAATTAAATTTAATTAAATTATTTTCATATAAATTGAACCACATTTGGAACATTTGTGTAATGTTTGTATATTATATAAGTACTCTCTGTAATATATACTGTACATAGTGTTTGTAAAAGTAGATAAGTGACAAGATGTTTCAGATTAATAATTTATTAATTGTAGGTGGTTCTGGGTTTCTTGGACTACATTTAATTGAACAATATTATCCACATGTACAGGGGAAAATATTTGTATTTGACATCAGGGAATTACCCAAACAATTACCCCATGAATTAACTTTCCAAAAATTAGATTCACAAGACAATAAAATTGAGGTTATTATAGGTGATATTACTTCAATAAATGATATTCAAGAGGCTATCAATAAATCCCAATGTGATGTAGTGGTACATTGTGCTTCCCCCATGCATGGATTATCTAATGAAAAAATATATTATGATGTTAATGTTAAAGGTACAGAAAATATTATTAATGCATCGTTGATTTCGTCGACAAGTCAAGTGAAGTGTATAATATATACATCATCTGCTGGGGTTATATTTAATGGACAAGATATTTATAATGGTAATGAAAATTGGCCCATACCAAAGAAACCAATGGATGCCTATAATGATAGTAAAGCACAAGGTGAAGAAAAAATTATTAAAATTGGTAAAGATAATTCCAATAATTTATTAACTGTTGCGTTAAGACCTGCTGGTATATTTGGACCAGGTGATAGACAATTAATACCTGGATTAAGAGACGTTATGCGAAATGGACAATCCAAATTTCAAATTGGTAATAATAATAATCTTTTCGATTGGACATATGTAACCAATATTGCACAAGCACATGTATTAGCCACAAATAAATTATTAAATAGTGATAATTCTTTAAAACCACAAATTAATGGTGAAACATTTTTCATTACAAATGATTCCCCATCATATTTTTGGTCATTAGCAAGAACTGTTTGGAAATATGATAATCATATTGATTCACGTATTATTATTTTACCTAGAATTGTTGCCTTAATAATTGGTTACATTTCAGTTTTCTTTACACATTTATTGTTTCATAGAGAACCTAAAGGTCTAACACCCTTTAGAGTTAAAATTGTTTGCGCTACACGTTATCATAGTATTGAAAAGGCTAAAAAATTATTAGATTACTCACCCACAATTGATTTAGAAGAAGGTATTAAACGTACTTTACAATGGCTTGATGAAGAGAAACAAGATACCAACAAATAAGCAATTTTAATCATATCTTCCTATATATAGATCAACAAGATAAAAGCAAAAACAATAACAATATATATAATAAATAATATTATAATATAATATAATCAGAAGTGTAATATGGACATATTACGTCTCTTTGTCACTCATACCAGGGGTCTTACTTCCTGTCATAAACACGGACCAAAGAATAAGTTCATCATAATCATAATTATAAATTTAATATTATAATATCAATTGTAATCAATTAGCAATATATGATACCACTGTATTATATACAAGTAATCGACCAATTTCTAATTTGTTTACTGTTGTTTATTGTGTGTTGAGTAAAATATTTTTTTAGAAAACAAAAAAAGAAAAATTGTTTTTATATTAAGAAAACAAGGTTCCGGGTAATGTTTTCTGTTCTTTTTAGGTTTTTCCAATTTCATTTCATTTTCAATTTTGTGTAAAAGTTACCATTAAATTAAAGCTTTGTGTAAAGGTTTGTTTGTGTCATTGGCAACTGTTGTATTATTATATTGTTGCTATTATCATATTTGTTGCTATCACTATTTTATTGAATTATATACAACTAAATCACAATGAGTAATGACGATTATAAGTATAGAGTGGAGATACAACAAATGATGTTTGTCTCTGGTGAAATTAATGATCCACCCATTGAAACAACATCGCTGATTGAAGATATCGTTAAGGGCCAAGTTATTGAAATCCTTCTACAAGCTACAAGAACATCACATTTAAGGGGTAGTAGGTCTGTTTTACCAGAAGATATTATCTTTATTATTAGACATGATAAGGCTAAAGTTAATAGATTAAGAACTTATTTATCTTGGAAAGATCTTAGAAAAAATGCCAAAGATCAAGACGCTACTGCGACATTAAATCAAAATCAAGGTCCCGGTGGTGTTAATGATGAGGACGATAAGGATACGGGTAAAAAAGATGCAAAGGATGAAAAATCAAATGAAAATATGATGAAAGTGAAAAAATCAACTATTAAATTACCTTGGGAATTACAATTCATGTTTAATGAACAACCATTAGAAAATAATGATGATAATAATGATTTAGATGATGATGAAAGAGAGGCAAATATTACTACTTTGAAAAGATTAAAAATCGCAGATGATAGAACTAAAAATATGACTAAAGAAGAATATGTTCATTGGTCCGACTGTAGACAAGCAAGTTTCACTTTCAGAAAGGGTAGAAGATTTAAAGATTGGTCTGGTATTACTCAGGTCACTGAAGGTAAACCACATGATGATGTCATTGATATTCTTGGGTTCTTAACTTTTGAAATTGTTTGTGCATTAACTGAAACAGCATTGAGAATTAAGAGAACTGAAACTTTTCTTTTAAATGAAAAAAATAAAACACAAAAGGATTTAAACTTAGAAGTAACCACTTTACAAGTTAAGAGAAAGAAAAGATTATTTGATGGTCCTGATGATATTGTACAACCATTAAAACCAAAACATATTGAAGAAGCTTGGAGAATTTTACAAAAGACTGATATGAAGCATAGAGCTTTAACAAACTTTAAAGGTAGTAGATTTTCATCAAGGCCAACTATCTTATAGTCGTCGATGTATTATTTTCTATCAAGATAAATTCGTTTACATATTCTTCAACATCATATTTTAAATTAAAATCAAAATGAAATCAAAATTAACTTTTTTCTGTATTATATTAATTTATACAAATGAACATTTATATATTATTATTTAGTAATATCCTTCTCAGCATTAATTCTATCTAATTTTTTCTTAGTCTCTAATAATATTACAATGCGTCTTAATAATTCTTCTTGGTTTTTCAAGACGTCATATGTGGGCATTGATGGTCTTAATGGTAAATTTAATTCTTGTAAAACAGTTAATACTTTATTTTGTAATGCAGGTTTAAAACTTAATATCTTAGTAGATCTTAAATAAACACCAGGTTGTAATTTTTCACCATGACAAATAATACCTAATTGCTTCTTCTCATCATCATTAAATTGTTTCACCAAATTTTCTGCGTATTCTGCCTCTTGTCTTTTCTTTAATGTATTTTGTAATTCTTGTTTCTGTTTTTTAGTCTTTCTCATATTACTTAAATCATCTACTGAAACGTTGTTATTATTGTTATTACTATTATTGTTCTCAATTTTCACTACATTATTAGATGATTGATTAGTAGTATTAGTATTTGTATTATTATTATTATTATCTTGATTAACATTATTAGTATTATTGCCGATAGAATGTCTCTTTTCATGTAATTGTTGTAATTGTTGTTTTTGTTGTGCAAATTGTTGCTGTTGTTTCATCCATGGATTTTCAGGTATATTAGAATCATTTTTACGCTTTCTACTCTTATCGTTAAGAAGATTACTATATAATTGTGAGATCCCTTGTGACGTTAGATATTGTGAAACATTTTGATCAGAATTTGGTGAATCTAATAATCTTAATAATGATTCTCTTTCATTTAATGTCTTTTTAGCGGCCATTTCAAATTTTTTAGATTCAATGATTAATGCCTCTTCTTCAGCAATTTCAGCCGCACTTCTTGATAATAATCTTTCTAGATATACTTTTCTTTCTAATTCTTTATTCATATCATAATTTAATGATTCAAGAAGTGGATCCTTGGGATCTTTATATGTCATATATTTCCTGGATATTTCATAAAATTTATTTTTAATTTCTTCAATTGATCTTTCAATTACTTTAGTTTCAGTTTTTACTTCTGTAGATTTTTCTACTTTGAGCTTTTCATCGGTACGATTTTCTTCTGCTGTATCTTTCTCTTGCTCTTTTTTGTCATTTAACTCTTCTTTTGTCTCTTCTTCTTTTGTTTCTTCTTCTTTTGTTTCTTCTTCTTTTGTTTCTTCTTCTTTTGTCTCTTCTTCCTTCTTTTCCTCTTCTTTTGTTTCTTCTTCTTTTGTTTCTTCTTCTTTTGTTCCTTCTTCTCTTGTTTCTTCTTCTTTTGTCTCTTCTTCCTTCTTTTCCTCTTCTTCCTTCTTTTCTTCGTCATTATTCTCTTTTAGTTTGGCTTCTTCAACATTATTTTCATATTTCTTTTCCTCTTTATCACCTACAATAAGCTCCTCTTTCTTTTCTGATTCTTTCTTTTCCTCAATTATATCTTCATCCTTAACTTCAAAATGATAACGATCATTAATAATAAACCATCTTAAATCATATTTTTTACATAATTTAAAAAGATATTTGATTTCATTAAATGACCAATTATTATTAACATCATCCCCCATAAATTTACAGTATTCATCGTAAGTAAAATCTGGTAATGTTAATTCTTGATTATATTTTGCAAAATTTGATAATTGTAATTCATTACCAATTAATTCTTTGGAACCTTTTAACCAATGTTTTAATTTAATTGGATATTTTTCATTAGCAATAAATTCAATTTCACTCCAAGGTGATGGTTTACTAGTTAATTTTTCCTTAAATCTATTATTCAACTGTGGTTGTAAAACTATTGGTGATTCATTTTCACCTAACAAACTATACAATTCTCTTTGAATACCAGTGATTGGTTTTTGTTTTATATTATTATTATTATTATTATTATTATTATTTGCTATTGTTGAAGTTAAGGTATTTTCCGTAGGAGAGCTTTCATTACCACTCTTTGGTTTGATGTTTAACACATCGAAGATATCGGAACTAGACATTTATCACGATAAATTATGAAATATTTATTAAACTCTTTAATTATTGCAAATGTTTGTGTAATTGAAAAAAAAATTGAAATTTAAAAAAATTGAATTGAAACAATTAATTAATTAATGTTAACATATCAATTTTTGAATAAACTAGATCTATTTTAGAGACAGAACCAAAATGCTGAGACATAAAATTAATATACCCAAACGTAGAGAATTGGCAGAAAGTGAATTTACGGAATTATGGTCAATGGTAGAAGTTGCCCTAGAGAAAATATTTAATAATGAAACTAGTGATGTCTCCTTCGAAAGAGTGTATAACGTTATTTATAATATTGTTATTAATGACGAATCTAACAAATTATATGATAAATTAATCGAATTCTTTAGAGAAAGATTTCAAAATATTGTTCAATCAAGTAAATTATCTCCAGATTTAAATTCTTTACAATTTTTAACAAATTTATTAAATATTTGGAAAGATGAATTAAACAAGTTTCAATTGGTGGGTCACTTAATGATTTATATGGATAAAGTGTATTGTAAATTAAATAGGAAATTAGAAATTATTGACTTATGTTTACAAAAATTTAATGAAGTTATATTAAAGCCATTGAAGCAAAAGATTTGTTTATCATCTATGGATATCATCAATTCAAAACGTTCCAATAATGATGATGATAAATCAATTTTGCTGATGGAATCAAATGAGTTTATCAAATTGTTTAAAGGTTTAATTGATATGATGGAAACAATCGCTTATGAGAAGGATAATTATTTTATTAAAGATTTTGAACCAATTTTCCTTAAGGCCACAAAGGATTATTATTCAAATGTGGTAAATCATGATACTCATTCCACTTCAATTGAATTGTTTCAAAATATCAAAACATTACTAATTAATGAAATGGAATTGATGAATTCTATTTTAAACGATGATACATTAAATAAATTGAAAAATGTATTAGATAATATTTTAATTAAAGATAAGATTGTTCGATCTCCAATTTTAAATGATCTTATTAATCATGTCATTATATCTAATGATTTTAATTTGTTAAAAGATATATTACAATTAACTAGCTCAGAACAATTTCATGATGAAGTTATTAAATTTATTAAATCCAATATTGTAAAAGATTTATCCACTATTAAATTAAATTCTAATATCAAAAAGAAGAATGTAATGTCAAATGAATTTATTATTAATTTGTTAAATAAATATGATAAATATGAAAAGATATTAATTGGGATTAATGATACAATTTTACAAAATGATAAAAAATTAATTAAAAATATTTTAAATGATTCAATGGCACAATATTTACAAGAGAATACATTAAATAATTCTTTATATTTATCCTCGTTTTTTGATTTTAATTTAAAACAATTGAATAATGATGATAGTGAAAATGATAAATTAATTAAATTACAATTAAATAAATCAGTTAAATTATTTAATTTAATACCCGATAAGGATGAATTTATTCAAATTTATAGACAACAATTATCTAAAAGATTATTACAAAAGAGAACTATTTTTGAAATGGAGAGAAATATTATTAAACAAATTAAGGATGAAATGGGTGGTGCATTCTTTACCTTCAAATTAGAAAATATGTTAAAGGATATACTTTCATCTGATACATTAACACAAGCATTTAATAATCATTATCATAAAGACAGTGATAATGATAATTTTAAATTTTTACCAGAAATATTAACCATGACAGCATGGCCATTACAAGATTTTAATAATGAATTTGATAAACAATTAATATTACCTGATATTTTACAAGAGAAAATTGATAATTTTAATAAGATGTATAAGAAGAAATATACACAAAGAATAATTAATTGGTCACATAATTTAGGTTTAATAGAAATTTTATTTAATTTCACACAAGGTACCAAAAATTTAATAATGCCCTTATATTCAGGTATTATTTTCTTATTATTTGAAACCCATGATGAATTAACATTTACAGAGATTCAAAATTTGACACAATTACCACATGATGAATTGGTGAAACAATTAATGACATTAAGTTTAGTGACACGTTTCAAGATATTGAATAAAAGTACCAGAGAGAAGACAATCTTACCGACAGATAAATTCACCATTAATTATTCATTCCACCCCCCAGTGAATCCAGTAAAGATCCAAACAATAAATATGACACAAAACTTCAATACCAATGCCACCACTGTAACAAATGAAAATAAATTATTGGAAAGAGAAAGAATATTAGTTTGTAACACAGCAATTGTAAGAGTTATGAAACAGAATCGCAAAATGTTATACCCTGATTTGTTCGACTCTACAAAGACATTGATTACACACTACCAATTAAAGGATAAAGTGTTTCATAGAAGTGTGCAATACTTATTAGAGAAGGAATTTATACAATTGGATCCACAAGATGCACAATTATACCATTATTTAGCTTGATTTCCCTTTTGGGCGATTTTGTTGTTTTCGTTTTTTTATGCATTGAATGAGAAAAAAGTTTACAATTACAATCATAATTACAATTATAATTACAATTACAATTGCATTACAAATTATTGTTATGCTATAAGACATGCCCACACGTAAGGCGCCTGTACATTCATCTCCAAGTGAATTGAAAAGTGCATTGAAGAGATATAAACATTTACAAAGAACAAATTCAATTAATAAATATTATAAAAATTTAAATAATGACATCGATTTAGATCATTACAATGACAATTTATCAATTGATGACCATAGTAACGTTAATAGACTGACACGTCATGACAGCAATAGTAGTGATGATAACGTATTATTATCATCACCATTATTAAACTCAACACCAAGTATTATCTCTAAACAATTATTAAAATTTTATCCATATTTAATTTTAATTGATAAGACATTATCTATTATAATTTGGAAAAGTGATAGTAAAGATTTTCCATATGAAATTTCATATATTAATTATTTTTTATTATTATTTTATATTATCTTAGTGAAAAAATTTGATTTTATTGTACAATATTTAGGTCATATTATAATTATTTTCTTAATTTGGATTTATTCACAATTAGATAATTATGTTAATGAAACTGTTGAATCATACCCTACCTTAGATGATATTGTTCATATAATGAATAATATAACACGTAAGGCAGATTTTTTACAAAGAATAATTACAATATTAAATAAAGATGATATTAAAAGATTATTATTAACTACATTATTTTTTACACCAATTTATCTTTTAATTATTAAAATTTTCTTTAATACAAAGGATCTAGTTTTATTTTTCGGTTGCTTTATTTTAACTTATTATTCATCACAGGCTAAAAGATTTAGAAAATTTCTTTGGAAATTTAAATTTATTAAATTATTAGTTTATTATTTCACTGGGTTAAATTTTGGTGGGTTAATGAGACGTAATAATGTTGCATTTGCTAAAGCTACTGAAATTGTTATTAATTCAATACCACATTATAATACTAATAATAAAAATAAAATTATTAATAAAGATAAATTAAATAATACTCATAATCATAATTATAATAATAATAATGATAAATTTAATAATAATGTTATTATAAATGATGGTGAAAAAATCAAATATACGTTTGTTCTTTATGAAAATCAAAGAAAATGGATTGGTATTGGTTGGACAGCAAGTATGTTAAGTTATGAAAGGGATCCATGGACAGATGAATATTTAAATCCCACATCAGGACCATGGAAATTTAAATTACCACATAATAAATCTGATGTAAATCAATGGAATTGGGTGGATTCTACTTGGTATTTAGATAAAAGCAATAATGGATTAATTAAATTATCTAAAGATGATGATGATGATAATGATGATGACGATGATAAAAATAAATTAATTGAAAATCCTGATGACAATGATGGTTATATTTATTATGATAATACATGGAATAATCCATCAGATGAGGATACATTTAGTAAGTTTACTAGACGTAGAAGATGGATAAGAACTGCTGAATTCACATGTAATAAGAACATGTTTGATAAGACAAATGATAAAATACATGATCAAAAAATTGATGAAGAACATGAAGAAGATGATCGATGATGATAATCATGATGATGATAATGGAGAATGGAATAGTAATATTGAAATAAAAGTTGATTATGAAGGAAATAAATATCATGAGAAGAACGATAAAAGTAACTCAGTTTTGGAGTCAACTTCAGAGCCATTACTAGTACTAAACAATAGACAATTACCTAGGAAAGTATCATTCACTAATATGGATAATATACATATTATACCAAGTAATGGATATTTAAGTGATGATTTCAATAAAAATAATAATAATAATAATAAATATAAAGAGAATTTTATATAATGTTTCATATATAAGTGTTGTAGTAATAATAGAAATAATAGAGATAGTATTTGTAATGATTTATGTTTTAAGAAAAAAGAAAGTATTTTTTATTATGATTGTAAGATTATGAAATATATTTGTTAATTTATTTATTTGTTAATTTATATTATTTGTTAAATTATATTATTTAAAAGTAAATTAAATTAAAATTGAAATTAAAAGGATTAAACTATATCCTCCATTTCAATTTCGTCTTCTTCATCTTCACCATTATTTTCCAAAGCATTATCACCAGGTTCATTAGCTAATTCACCTAAAGTTGCCTTTCTTTCATCTTCCTTTAATTTTTTATATTCAGGTCTTAATGTGTATTTAAATGCATATGGACCCTTTTTCACTAATATAGCAACTTTATCTAAACATTCCTTTAAATGAGCTTCTGGTTGTTTTGTTCTTTCCTTAAGACCCTTTAATGACCAATAATCATATTCATCAAATAATTTAAATAAAATGTCCAAAATTTCCTTCTTTGGTAATCTAATTGATTTTAAATTATTATTTTTATTTTTATCACGACCAACTTTCAAGAAATTTGATGTATCATTCTTCATTGACATACCAGTATGTGACATGGTAACACCAACAGTTTCCTCTAAAGTAGTAATTTTTTCTTTATTAATATTTTTCACTAAATTTCTTCTTTGTTCAACAATTTTTGAATAATTTGGATCATTCATTGATGGTATAACTTGACATTCATGACACACAGTACCTGATATTGAAGTTTTCTTTGGAATTGTCTTTACATATGGGATATAACGATCTCTACCATCTCTATCTGTCATTACTCTATGATTAAATTTACGTCTTTGATTTTTCCTTTTCAATTGTTGTTGCTTTTTCTTTAATTCTTCTTCACGTTCTTGTTTCCTTTTAAATGCTTCAATTTGTTTCTCTGGATTTGATGCTAATTCTTGTGCACGTTCTTGAAATTTTTTCAAATTTTGTTCAGTGAATATATATTCATTTTGTACAATTTTTTTAGTTAATTCTAAATCATATTCATGTGGTATACTATTATTATTTTCCATTGGATCTAAAATTAATTTTATATTAGAACCATCTTTATTGATTTTAATTTTACCTAATTGTTGACCATTTAAATTTGAACGATCCCCCCATTGTTTCATTAAAAACATTGGTAATCTTACTAACCAAATTTTCCTTTTAGAAGTATTTAAATCTAAATCTAATGATTCTTCGTAAATTTTACCTTCATTGTTTTCAATATCGTTACCGTCAAAGACTTCTTCCTCCTGTGATAAATAACCGTCTTCAGCCATGATGGATTTGATCGATTATTTGTCTTAAAATTGTGTGGGTTTGCAATCTAATGTATTGTATTGTAATTAATTAATTAATTCATTGAAAATTATTTTTTTCCCCGTTTTCAATTTTATTTTTTTGTACTGAAATTGAGAAAAGAAGAGAAGAGAAGAGAAGAGGCAGTGGAAAGTCATCATGAGTCTACAGGATTTACTACAGCAAGCCATTGATAAGAAAGTGGCTAATAAAGAAACGCCAAAGCAAATTGAAATACATGAAACGAGTGTAATTCCCGCAGAAGTTATCAAAGAAATTGAATATAAAATTCAAACTGAAACCAAACTGTACCATAACAAATTACATATAACGTGGTCACAAATAGATCAAATAGATAGTAACACTGATGATAATAAACAACTGTGTATGCAATGTAATCTATACATACACAGGATATTGGAACAATGGTCCATAGAACTTGATAAAACCACTCATGAAGACACAATTGACAAGGGTAAATCATTATTAAGAGAGAGTAAAATTAATTTATATCCATTATTATTACAATTAAGAAAGGGAACGTTGTCCGAGGATCTATTAATCTCTCTGTCGACCATTCTATATCATATGCAACGTAAAGAATGGTCATTAGCATTACAATCATATATGAAATTATCTATTGGTAATATTGCCTGGCCCATTGGTGTCACACAAATTAGTATTCATGAAAGATCAGCGCAAAGTAAATTAAGTAAAGATAAATCAAAGAGAGACAATGCCAATATAATGCTTGATGATGTGACAAGACGTTGGATTACCACTTTAAAGAGATTGATCACAGTGATACAAATGAATGATTTCACAATTTGATTGCGTGAAATTTATAATGAGAAAAAAAAAATAATTACATTATTATTAAAGAACAATAATGCAAATTTTAGATTTGATAGAGAGTGATGAAGAAAAGAATCACTAGAACTAGAAAGATACAGTCATGTAGACCGTGTTATGAGTCTAAAGTACGTTGTGATAAATTGAAACCATGTTCACGTTGTATTAAATTAAATTTAATTAATAATTGTCAATATGGTTTTAATCGTAATATTAATTTAAATAAAATTTTAATTAATAATAAGATATTAACTGAATCATTAAAGGACAACAGCAATATTGACAATACGGACAACATAGATACAACAGAAACAACAGACACAACAGATAATATTAATATGATGACAAATGAAAATAGTTCCATTTATAAATCAAAATATTTTTATCCATTTTTCACAAGTTCCATTAATGATAAAATATTAAGTAATGAATCAATTAATAAAAATAACTCTAACAAGATTAAAAATAAATTAATTAATTTAAATAAAATTACTAAATTTAATAAATTTAATTCAAATTTAATGACAATAAATGAAATTTTACAATTATTACCAACAATGTTTGATATTTCAAAGACACAAATTGAAACATTTTTTGAATGGGTACAACCTATAATACCAATTTTAAATAAAGAAATTATTTTATTAAAATTATCAAGATTTTATACAAATAATAATACAAATAATACAAACAATACAATTGTTAATAATTTAATTAATTTAAATAATTTAATTAAATTATCTAATAATGATATTTCAATTTTATTAGATTTATTAATAATTTTTGCAATTTTTTTCTGTTCAGCATATACTACTGTAGCATCAGGTATAATACCAGATTTATTATTATGTAATAAATATTATTCTGCTTATAAGACATTATTAAATTTAGTGCAATTTCCTTATAAATCATTTATTGAATCAATACAATCATATCTTTTAGTTAATTTTATATTAGATCCAAATATGGTTGAATCAACAAATTGGTCACCAATTTTAATTAGAATGGGACAACAAATTGGTTTACATAAATTATTTTTACCAAATAATAATAATATTAATAATACCAATAAAAAAATTAATAAAAAAATAAAAGATATTGAATATAAGATAATTTTATGGCATTTTATATTATATATTGAAGGTTCATCTAGTGTTGTTTCAGGTTATCCCTTTTTAATTAATGAAAGATTAATTAATATTGTTAAATTACCTGAATTATTACAAATATCAAAAATTGAATTATTCCCCTTAGAATTTACAATTGGTAGATTTAAAATTAATTTAATGTTTCATAATATAATGGAATTAACCGTTAAGGATAAATTAACTTCAATTGATAATGAACAAATTTTAATTAAATTAAGTAAATTATATGATGATATTGAAAAATTAATTAAAGAAATGAAATTGCATAATTTAAATAATGTTGAATATTATATTAGCACTTTGAAGATTTTCCTTTATAGATTACATTTAAGATATTTAGCACTAGAAACATTACAAGAGAATAATATTAATAATAATAGTAATAATGATAATACTAATAATAATAATAATGGAGTCAATAAATTAGGTAAAATAATCAAAATTTCCACAAATGGTAATGGCAATAATGATTTAATCAATGATAATAATAATAATATTGATAACACAACAAATAATAATACTAATAATACTACTATTAATAATAGTAGTAATAATGATTCTGTAAAAAATCGTGATATAACATGGTTATTAAGAACAACACAAAATTTAAAATTTAATGTAATACCTTTATCATATTTATTATTAATGAATACATTAAAGAGATTAATACAACCTAATATAATTAATTTTGCCTGGTATACAAGAGGTTCTACAGTAATGCAATATTTATTTATTATACTTAGAGATATGTATCAAAATCCAGATAAATCATACCCCTTAGAGAGATATCCACAAGGTATATTAAATACAATTGATTTTGATATAATTGAAATTATAAATTGTGATTCAATTAATTTTAAATTTTTATTAATTGAAGAATTATTAAGAATAATGGAATTAAAATTATCACCATTATGGAATGAAAATGATCTTTATAAATTTTTATTAGTGAAAAATGTTAAGGATAAAGTTTGGAATACAATTAATGAAACTATACATTCATATGAAACAAATTTTAAGAAAAAATTATTAAATTGTGAAATATTTCAAAAATCATTAAATGATATTAAAAATCTTTCAAGTATTAATTTAGAGGAATATTTATTACAATTAAATAATGTTGAAAATAAAGATGATAATAATGATAATAATGATAATAATGATGGATAATGGTAACAATACAAATGAGGATACAGAAGGTAATTTGGAGAGAAATAATGAATTATTTTATGCAGAGAAGATATTGATGGATTGGATTGCAGATTTTCGTTAAAGTCTTTGAGAGTGCATATTTATATACTGAAATATTATATATTAGATAAATGTAATTAAAAGATTATTAATTAAAGATTATTATTATTATTATTATTATTATTATTATTATTATTATTATATGAAAAAAAATTGAGACACAAAAATGAAAAAATCAAAAAAATCAAAAAAATCAAAAAATAAATAATTTCAATCTTGTGTATAAAATATAAAAATAATATAATATACAATTAATGACATTACAAACGATACCAATATGGCATATTCAATCAGATTTTGAAGATCTTTTACAGGATAATTATGATAATGATGATAATGATACAATTGATATTGCTAAAAATGTTAAAGAATCAAAATTTTATATTAATGTTGATGTTAATTCACAAGAGATAAATGAATATATTATAAAGATTACATCAGAGGATAAATTTGAATTAGTATCTAGTAATGATGATAATTGTGATGATAATTGTAATAATAATGATATGAGATCTAAGACAGATTTTTTTCAAATGAATAGAAAATTAAATAATTTACATTTATATGATGTTAATATTAATAATCAAATGGGTCAATTTGAAACACCAAATAAAATATTTAAGATTAAATTAGAGTCAAATGAAGTAAATAAAGAGGAACTAAGGGAAGATGAAGAACAAAATGATGATGAATTTGAAGAAGCATTATATGATAATGAAGAAGAAAATGAAGAGACAAAATTTGATCAATATAAAAATAATTGGACCGCAATTGATAGTTTTGATGATAAATTAATAATAGGTAATGATGAAGGTGATATTTTTTATTTAAAAGATACCAAAGAAAAGGACAATAATTTAGAAATAATTAAACAATGGAGACAAGCGCATTTAAATGAAATTTCACAATTAAATTTTTTCCCCAGTGGTAAAGTAATTATATCAAGTGGTAATGATATGCAAATTAAAATTTGGTCCCTAGATGATGGATCAAATCCAAGAACCTTTATGGGTCATAAAGATATGATTACCGGATTAGAATTAATTGATCGTGGTAGAAATTTTATCACTTCATCTAAAGATGGTACAATTAAATTATGGGAATGTAGTTCAGGTGATAATATTTATACATTTAATGATGATGGTGATAATAATAATAATAATAATATTGAACGTAGTGGTATTAATACAATTAAACTATTTAAGGATACTACAATGGCCAACAGTGATAATGCTACTACTAATAATAATAATAATACTAAAAGAAATTCACATGAATTAGAATTTAATACAGAAAATTATAAATTTTTATCTGGTGATTCACAAGGTTTAATTAAATTATATGATATTTATAATAAGACACAATTACAAACCATAAATAGAAATTTACCAATAGGTGTTAATTCAATTGTACAAGATTATCAAAATGTTAATATAATTTATTCTAGTTATGAAGATAATTCAATTATTACATGGGATTTAAGACAATTTAAATCACCATTACAAGAAATAAATTTTGTTGAAGATATAAATAAAATTTATTTGGTCCCTAAACATAAAGATCACACTGATATGAATCAAAAATTATATGTATCATTAGGGTTTGACACTACAATAATGTTCCCAATAGAGAATAAAACAAATAATGTTAAAACACAATTACCCAGATATATTGTGACGCAAGAAAATCGTTTAGACGCGGTCACGTGCCGGGCGGGTAGCGTTGTGGCGGCCGGGAGGCACGGGTTTTTGGCGGCGTTTGGCGGGCGGTGTTAAAATTGCGGGGCACGTGGTTGACACGTGGTTTGTGATTTGGCACGTGATTGTTTTTGGAGATTTTGGGCACGTGGTTTTTGGCGTTTTGCTTTCGGGGCACGTGACATTTGGTGACACGTGATATTGTTGATTTGCTTTCATGGGCACGTGCCGTTTTTAGAGATTTCTCAAATATTGTGCATTTAAATTATATGTTGATACATTTCACTTAGAATCACTAATCTTTCATTAAAATACAATACAATATGACCACCATAATTGATAATAAACAGGACAATGACAGTATACTAGAAATGTTTTTCGATGAAGATTTCGTTCCACAAGCTTTTGTTGATATTCTGTTGACAAATATGAATAATAATATTAATAATAACGATA
>JAJLYE010000005.1:60042-70578 GCA_030571715.1 Grigorovia jiainica (nom. inval.) | reverse complement strand
ATAATAATAATAATAATAATAATAAAACTACAGATAATTTAAATAACGTATTGAAAAATCAAATAGATATTGATAATTTTAATATTTCTTTACAAACTTTACAAGACACTATTGAACAACAATTAGAATATTTACTAGATTTAAAATTAAATAATAACAATAATATTAATAGTGACAATGATAATGATAATAAAATTAATTCAATAAATCAAAATGAAAATATAATTAATGAAATTGATATTTTTAATAAAATTGATTCATTTAATAATTTATTACCTGTATTTAATAATTTAAATAAATTTAATGATTCATTTAATACTTTTATTGATAATTTAAATGAATTAAAATCAGATTATTTAAATGAATTAAATAAAATCGTATAATTATTTAACTTAATTATTATTATTATTATTATTATATTTATTGTATTTAAAATTTTAAAACTTATATAAAAAAATAACAATGGAAAATATATATGAATAAATAAAAATTAATATCATTATAAAATGTCTTTAAATTGGGTATTATAATCATAAGGCTAATTTAATAAAATTAACAAATAGGGTACAAAAAAATTAAAAATAAAAAGAATAAAAATAAAAAAGAATAAAAATAAAAAGAATATTATTAATAATAATGAATATTTTAAACAGTTGATTCATTCTCTAATAATCCTTCTTCTTCATAATCATTACCATTAGATAATCTACTATAAATAAAATTAAATCCAATAATATCTTTAAATTTATCCATAAATTTATTACAAAAAATTGATATAAACCATTGATCTGGACAAATTCTAATTAAAATACCCATTGGTAATGATAATAATCCACAACAAATTGCCATAATCCACATTGATCTTGTTTGTCTTTCAATGGAAAATGCTTGTCCACCGAAAAACATAATTATTATTTGGAAAAAACCAATAATAAACATTATAATTAAAAAATAATAATTTCTATTTAAATCTTGGAAAAAATTTAAATTATTATTATTTATTCTATCTTTCCAATTTAATATATCATCACCTTCATCTAATTTTCTTGATACTAATAATGTGAAAAATTGTAACCAAACAAATGTATTAAATGTCATTGCATTTAATTGTTGTTGTTGTATACCATTTAATTTATTTAAATTTGGATAAAAAATTGATTTACCATGGAAATGTAAAATAAATGTTATTATTAATTGTAAAATTGATTGACCTAAAATCATTTTCCATGTAGATATACTAATTAATGGTGAATTACGTCCTTTAGGTTTCTTATCTAAAATATTTTTATCTGGTTTATCAGTAGCTAATGCTAATGCTGCTAATGTATCCATAATTAAATTAACCCATAATAATTGTACTGCAGTTAATACTGATGATTCATCCTCTGATGATACAGCACTAACAAATGTTAATATAACAGCTGTAATATTAACAATTAATTGAAATTGAATAAATTTTTTAATTGAAATGGAAACACATCTCCCCCATTTAATTGCATTAACAATTGCTGAAAAATCATCTGTCATTAAAATAATATCTGATGCTTCACGTGCCACTTCAGTACCAGCAATACCCATTGAAAACCCAACATCAGCTAATTTTAATGCTGGTGCATCATTTGTACCATCACCTGTTACAGCAACAACTTTATTCATTTGCTTTAAATGATAAACTAATAATCTTTTATCCTCTGGTGATGATCTTGCTAATACTCTAAGATTTGGTATAATTTTAATTCTTTCCTCATTATTTAAATTACGGAAAATGGGACCTTCCATAGCACAGTCAGAATTATTAAAATTATTATTATTTAAAATATTACAATTTTTAGCAATTGCCTTAGCGGTTAATAAATTATCACCAGTAACTAAACGTACAATAACACCAGCTTTTTGACATTGTAAAACAGAATCTTTAACACCAGCACGTAATGGATCTTGAATACCAATAATACCATCTAATATTAATCCAGTATTATTATTATCATCATCATCTAATGGTTTTTTCAATAATAAATCAGGTGATGCTTCTTTCATAATTTTAAATTTATCATCATTATCCTTGTTATTATTATTATCTTTGTTAATATTATTATCAGATTCAAAATCTGTAGTACTATTAGTAGTAATTTTATTATGTTCATCATTTGGATCAATTAATTCTTCTGGTGGCCAATCAATACAATTTTTAAAATCACGATGTGCCATTGAAATTGCTCTCAAGGCTTGATTAGCTAAATTATTAATATTATTATTAATATCATTTAAAATATTATCATTAATTAATTCTAAATTTAAATCATTTGATAATTTAAATTTACAATTATTTGAAATAATTTCAGCGGCACCTTTAACATATAATCTATAAAAATTATCATATTTAACCACAATACCAGACCATTTTCTTGAACTTTCAAAAGGTATAATTTGAACAATATTAATAATATCAAAATTTTCTCTAAGATTATCACGTAAATATTGAATTTGCCCCCATTGTAAACCCATTGAACGTCTAGCTAAATTTAATAAAGCAGTTTCTGTTTTTGAACCAATATAAGGTTCTTCTCTTTGTTTATTAATTTGTTTTAATAAATCATTATCAGAAATTTCAATTGATGTTCTTCTTCTTTGTAAATCCATACTAAATGGATTTGGTTCATCAATATTTAAATAATCTTTATTTTCAAAAGCAGTTGAATTTAAAACAATATTAGTGAAAATTGAATCTTTAAAATTTTTATTTTTAGATTTATGGAAAATATCAAATGATGTGGGTAATTGAATCTCGTTATTATTAATTTATTATTGTTATCATTATTATTATTATTATCAATTTCTGTGGAGGGTAAAAATTTATTAGTTGTTTTTGAATCATCGAATTTAGTATTCATTAATTCACCTTTAATAACTGTCATAATATTTTCTGTTAAAGTACCAGTTTTATCCGAACAAATTGAAGTGGCAGAACCCATTGTTTCACAAGCTTTTAATATTCTAACTAAATTACCATCTTTAGTCATTCTAGTTGTTGCGAAAGCTAAAGCTAAAGTAACCGCTAGGGGTAAACCTTCAGGTACTGCCACGACAATAATTGTAATAGCAGTAATTAAAATATTAACTAATTTATTAATCTTTTGTGGATTTGGTAAATCATGGAAAATACCATTATCCCTTAAAATATTCCATAAAAATTTTAATAATAAAACAATGAAAAGTAAAATTGCGACCATAATACCTAAAATTGAAATTGAATCAGTTAATTCACTTAATCTTTCCTGTAATGGAGTTGTATCATCTGAATCATTTAATGACATTAAAATTTTACCATTAATTGAATTTTCACCAACAGCAGTCACTACGGCTTTACCTAACCCAGATAAAATTTTAGAACCCGAAATTAACATACAATCATGAATTTTTTTATTATTAATTGGATTAGTATCACCAATATCAGCATTATCATTTAAATTAAAATTTGTTAAACAAAAATTTAATGATAATTTTTTAATTTGATTTGATTCACCAGTAATTGTTGATTCATCTACATCAATTTTCCCCTTAATTAAAATACAATCAGCTGGTATGATATCACCAGTTTGTAAAGAAATGATATCACCCACAAGAATATTATGAATTGAAATTAAAACTTCAATATTATTTCTAATGACAATAATTTTCCTATTTGTCTTTTTTTCATTTAATTTAATAAATTGTAATTCCTTTTGATAATCATTAATTGCCCCAACAAAAACTACTACAAGTACCGCGAACATAATTGCAATACCTTCAATCCAATCAACTTTATTAATTTTATTACCTTCTGGATCAAATTGATCAGGTTGATAAAATAATTCATACATACCTAAAATGAATGAAATAATTGCAGAAATTGTTAAAAGTATCATTGTTTTATCTTGGAAAGCATCAATAATTAAATTTAAAAAAGTCTTTGGTATATGTTCTGGTAATTTATTATCACCAAATTTTAAATATCTTTTAGAGTTTTTAAAATTTAGTGAATTAATATTATTAATACCAGTATTTGGATTTGTTTGTAAAATACTATAAAAATTTGATTCATCTTTAAAGATATTAATAAAATTATGTAATGATTTTGGATTATGAATTGATGATAATTTATCAATAGTTAAATTATCCATTTTTATATTTGATTGATTGATTGATTGATTGATTGATTCAATTAATTCAATTACAGTTGAATTTCAGTTGAATTTCAGTTGAATTAAAGTTCAATTTTATTGTGAAAGAGTAAAGTTAATTAATTTAAAACAAGAAAATTACAAAAATATGAATATAAATTAAAAAATAAGGTATAAAAAAAAATAATTAATTTCAAAATTACCGAAAGAGGCATTTCTGCACGTGCTGCCGCTGAGCCACTGCTACGGTTGCCCGGTTTCCATTTAATTAGTTACATATTTTAATGCAGTTTATAATAATAAGGTTGGTGGAGTGGGTTGTGTAGTGGTTGTGTAGTGGTTGTTAAATGTATTAACATTGTGTGTGTGTAACCATTTATTTACAACTAGTAAAAATATGATAATATAATACAATATAGTATAATATAATATAATACAAAATAATATAATAAAAATGTTCTCACCAGATCTCAGTGGGAGGTACCCCTTATTCCGCATTGGTGAAATTTAAATTTTTGTTTCCACAATAAGAAAAAATTAATTTTTATTTTTTACTTTTTCACCAACAAAACGTAATTGCTTTTCTCAAGTAAACAGGCTACCCGGACGCTGTTTTTGTTGTTACCCCATTGGGACAAGTAATTGAATTCTTGAATCTTGAATCTTGAATTTATTTTCCCCGTTTAAAAAAAAAATAAAATCCTATTTATTCCTGTTCCTCTCGTAAATCCTAATTGTTCCGATCCGATCCGATTCAAATTTTTATTAATTAAATTTTCGGTTTCGATTTTTTTTTTGATCATCTAAATTCTTTCTTATCGCTAATCGAAGGCAATATTTTTTAATTTATTGTCAATGCGAATTAAATTTCATTAACTCCACAATTTTAAAACCAATTAAATTAATAAGCGAAATAATAAGAAAATTTCAAATAATTTCAAATAATTTCTTGGTCATTTAAAAAAAAAATTCAATTTCTTATCTTATCTTATCAATTACCCCAAACTACCAATTACTAATGAGTAATTTACATTGAATAATTCGTATTTTATCCATTTCAAAAGGCCCAAAAAAAGAAAATTTTACCAGAAAAGAAGAAAAACAAGAAAAACAGAAAAACAAGAATCAAAAAAAGAAATGCTGGAATTTCAGTCTTGATATTTAGCCGTTCCGTTAATCCGTTAAACCGAGTAATTTTAATTATGCTTTGCTTTCTCTTTTTTTAATTTCTTGAAACAAAATTAAATAGACACTTAATCAAATTGTATGACATTTAAAACGGCGTTGCCAATTGACAAAAACAAAAACAAACAAGTGAAAATAACGGAGAAAGAAAGACTGTGAGACAAAAAAAAGAAATGCTGCCAATATCATTTATTGGAAAGTTAAGGGTGAAATTCCGTTATTTTTTTTAACGCATTCCCCTTTTTGAAAATTCCTGGGTTTTTGTCTATTGACAAATATCCCGTTTCGGAACCCAATGTCCAAAAATATAATTATTGACAAATATACATTATTGACAAATGTATGGGACATACCCGATAGGGCAATCCGTCAATACAATTAACACTTTTTCAAGTAATTTTCTGTATTTGCACTTTACCCTTTTAGGCCTGCGCCATTAACGGCGTGGCCTAAACGGGAAACACTAAGACAAAAACAAACAAAACAAAACAAAACAAAATTTATTTGTCTCTCGCAATTTCTTTTTCCCTATTGTTTGTGCACAGTTTCCCAATGCGTCCACTCCAATACGTCATGAGCGGTTTCTTTATCCGAGTGAAAAATTAAATTAATTTTAAATTAAATTTTAATTCTAGCCTTACCATCTTGTTCTTCTTTATCAAATTTAATTTTTGCCTATCCTTAATTGAGTTTGTTTTTCACACCTTTTCTCAAATAATATTTCACAGGTCCCTTTCCGCTCGTTCTTCAACCACGGAAACAACAAGCCATACTTAACACACATACTTAACCTTCGCCCCTTGGCAATTGCACCACTGAGAGATTTATATTTTAATCAAATTTCATTATCTTGTCAAATTTTATCACTAATTGAATCATTTTTTTTTTCTTTATCAATTCTTGACTCAATTGTTAAAATTTAATCTTTTCGACTACTTTGTTTCCACAAATCTTATTTCCTTCTACGTCATTTTCTTCATCGTTTATCTTTTCTTATTCACCTTTTTTTCCAATATTTTCCACTCTCTTACACAATTCACCCTCAAAAATTCTCTTCCTCTTTCTTTTCTACTGTCTTTACTTTCGTTTACATTTTCTTTATTATTATTATTTTCATTTTTTCATTTTTTCTATTTTTCCTATTATTATTGTTGTTTTCATTTTTTTTTCATTTTTCAACTATTACGGTATCCATAAATTTAATATTATCGTTGATGAACAATTGAAAAAAAAAAAAAATTACTCAATTATGTGGTTATCAACAATAAAATATCTCTTCCACTTCATCTCCCTCTAAATTGTTTTCTTTTTTTTTTTTTTGGTTTTTTTTTCACTCAAAATTTCATCATCAATCAATTCACAACTTTTTTTTTTTCGCATATATAAACTAAAATTATCCATCTTATCCCAATTTCAATTTCTCTTCAATTTTTTTTTTCTCTTATACCTTCTTTATAAAAAAATCAACAGATTAAATTTTATTTATTCTTAATATATTATAATAATATAATAATAATGTCTGATCAAGAAGAAAAACCTCCAAAGGAAGTCTTCGAATCATCTGAAGATGAATCTTCCGATGACGATATCGATGCCTTAATCGATGAATTACAATCTCATCACGGTGTCGATGACGCCGATGAAGAAGAAGACGTTCACGTCGCTGCCGGTGAAGCAAGAGTCATCCCAGAAGAACAATTACAAACTGATCCTGCTCTTGGTTTAACTTCTGATGAAGCCGCTAGAAGAAGAAAGAAATATGGTTTAAATCAAATGGCTGAAGAAAATGAATCACTTTTCGTTAAATTTTTAATGTTTTTCATTGGTCCAATTCAATTCGTTATGGAAGCTGCTGCTATTTTAGCTGCTGGTTTATCTGATTGGGTCGATTTCGGTGTTATTTGTGGTCTTTTAATGTTAAATGCCGCTGTTGGTTTCGTTCAAGAATTTCAAGCTGGTTCCATTGTTGATGAATTAAAGAAAACTTTAGCTAATTCTGCTGTCGTTATTAGAGATGGTCAATTAGTGGAAATTCCAGCTAATGAAGTTGTTCCAGGTGATATCTTACAATTAGAAGATGGTACTATTATTCCAGCTGATGGTAGAATTGTTACTGAAGAATGTTTCTTACAAATTGATCAATCTGCTATTACTGGTGAATCTTTAGCTGTCGACAAACATTTCGGTGATCCAACTTTCTCTTCATCTACTGTTAAAAGAGGTGAAGGTTTCATGGTCGTTGTTGCTACTGGTGATAACACTTTCGTTGGTAGAGCTGCCGCTTTAGTTAACAAAGCTTCTGCTGGTACTGGTCATTTCACTGAAGTCTTAAACGGTATTGGTATTATCTTATTAGTCTTAGTTATCATTACTTTATTATTAGTTTGGACTGCTGCTTTCTACAGAACTGACGGTATTGTTAAAATCTTACGTTACACTTTAGGTATTACCATTATTGGTGTTCCAGTTGGTTTACCAGCTGTCGTTACCACTACTATGGCTGTCGGTGCTGCTTACTTAGCTAAGAAACAAGCTATTGTTCAAAAATTATCTGCTATTGAATCTTTAGCTGGTGTTGAAATCTTATGTTCCGATAAAACTGGTACTTTAACTAAGAATAAATTATCCTTACATGAACCATACACTGTTGAAGGTGTTTCTGCTGATGATTTAATGTTAACTGCTTGTTTAGCTGCTTCAAGAAAGGCTAAGGGTTTAGATGCTATTGATAAGGCTTTCTTAAAGGCTTTAGCTCAATACCCAGTTGCTAAGAGTTTATTAACTAAATACAAGGTCTTAGAATTCCATCCATTCGATCCAGTTTCCAAAAAGGTTACCGCTGTTGTTGAATCTCCAGAAGGTGAAAGAATTATTTGTGTTAAAGGTGCTCCATTATTCGTCTTAAAGACTGTTGAAGAAGATCACCCAATTCCAGAAGATGTTCATGAAAATTATGAAAATAAAGTTGCTGAATTAGCTTCAAGAGGTTTCAGAGCTTTAGGTGTTGCTAGAAAGAGAGGTGAAGGTCATTGGGAAATTTTAGGTGTTATGCCATGTATGGATCCACCAAGAGATGATACTGCTGATACTGTTAATGAAGCTAGAAGATTAGGTTTAAGAGTTAAGATGTTAACTGGTGATGCTGTTGGTATTGCTAAGGAAACTTGTAGACAATTAGGTTTAGGTACTAACATCTATAATGCTGAAAGATTAGGTTTAGGTGGTGGTGGTGATATGCCAGGTTCTGAATTAGCTGATTTCGTTGAAAATGCTGATGGTTTCGCTGAAGTTTTCCCACAACATAAATATAGAGTTGTTGAAATTTTACAAAACAGAGGTTATTTAGTTGCTATGACTGGTGATGGTGTTAATGATGCTCCATCATTAAAGAAGGCTGATACTGGTATTGCTGTTGAAGGTGCTACTGATGCCGCTAGATCTGCTTCTGATATTGTTTTCTTAGCTCCAGGTTTATCTGCTATTATTGATGCTTTAAAGACCTCTAGACAAATTTTCCACAGAATGTACTCTTATGTTGTTTACCGTATTGCTTTATCTTTACATTTAGAAGTTTTCTTAGGTTTATGGATTGCTATCTTAGATACTTCTTTAGATATTAATTTAATTGTTTTCATTGCTATTTTTGCTGATGTTGCTACTTTAGCTATTGCTTATGATAATGCACCATTCTCTCAAAAACCAGTTAAATGGGATTTACCAAGATTATGGGGTATGTCTATTATTTTAGGTTTAATTTTAGCTATTGGTTCTTGGATTTGTTTAACTACTATGTTCTTACCAAAGGGTGGTATTATTCAAAATTTCGGTGCTATTGATGGTATTATGTTCTTAGAAATTTCATTAACTGAAAATTGGTTAATTTTCATTACTAGAGCTGTTGGTCCATTCTGGTCATCTATTCCATCATGGCAATTATCTGGTGCAGTTTTCTGTGTCGATGTTATTGCTACTATGTTTACTTTATTCGGTTGGTGGTCTCAAAATTGGACTGATATTGTTACCGTTGTTCGTGTTTACGTTTGGTCTATTGGTGTTTTCTGTTGTATGGGTGGTGCTTACTACTTAATGTCAGAATCTGAAGCCTTTGACAGATTAATGAATGGTAAGCCAATGAAGGAAGAAAAGTCTACTAGATCCGTTGAAGATTTCTTAGCTGCTATGAGAAGAGTTTCTACTCAACATGAAAAAGAAAATTAAATTCAATTTAATTTAATTTAATTTAATTTTTATCTTTTAATTGTTTTTAATTTAAACCCTTTTTCTTAATCCAAGATAATAATAATATTTCTCAAATTATTATTATTTTTTTTAACTTAATTTTATTATAAACAAGTTTTTATTTTTAATTTTAATTCAAATTTAATTTTTTTATTTCTATGGGAACTGATACATTTTTTACATTTTTAATAAAGTTTTTTATTAATTTTAAAGTTGTTCCAATCGTTTCATTTTATTAATTTCCATTCAAATTTATTGTATTAAGTTCCCTAATAAAGAATCATTAATTTTTATTCACATTTTAATTGATTTTATTTTTTAACTGCTGGTTATTTTTTTTCATTTATTATTTTGATTATTTTAAACAAGGTTTAATTTTAATATTTTTTGTACACACACACACACAATCATAAATTATTAAATTAATTATTCCTTTGCCATAGTCAATAAATTAATGATATTATTTTTAATTACAATTTATGTTTAATTATTTCTTTACACACACACACACCAAAGAAATAATTGAATAGTTTTTCAAAAATTCCCAAAATAGTGGTAGTCTTCAAATAAACCAGTTTTTAATTAGAATATGATTTTAATATTAAGGTGCTTTCTTTTTAACATTAAATTAGAAATTATATGATTCGACAACTTGTTAAGAAACTTTACTTCTTTTTATTTCTAATATATTAATAATACTGCACACAAATCATTATAATTAAAGAATCATTTTAATTTAACATAAATTAACATTTTTTAATTTAATTTAATTTATTTAATTTCATTTAATATTTAATATTGTATAATTTTATAACACACACTAATTTATTCATTTTAATTTAATTTACAATCTTTTAATTTTCTATTTTTTTTCATTAAGTAATTGCATATAATCAAAACTTGAGATGTTTCAAGCAGTAAATTGAATAATTTCAGAAAGAAAAAGAAGTAA
>JAJLYE010000005.1:38614-58912 GCA_030571715.1 Grigorovia jiainica (nom. inval.) | reverse complement strand
TTTTAATTTAATTTAATTTATTTAATTTCATTTAATATTTAATATTGTATAATTTTATAACACACACTAATTTATTCATTTTAATTTAATTTACAATCTTTTAATTTTCTATTTTTTTTCATTAAGTAATTGCATATAATCAAAACTTGAGATGTTTCAAGCAGTAAATTGAATAATTTCAGAAAGAAAACGGCACGTGCCACAACGCAAAAAAACAAAAAATCACGTGTTTGGCGGCACGTGACAAAATTATTACACCACGTGATATTTTGGAAAAAAACAAAAAATCACGTGCCCCAAAAGTGACCGGATTACCCGGACCACGTGACAAAATCAAAAAATTCAAATTTGCACGTGCCTTTTTTTTTTTACCTTAAATTTTTTGGCCGCCGCGAAAAAAAAAAATTTCCGTCGAGAAAAAAAATTTTGTGTTTTTTAAATTGCAAATATTTGTTTTAATTTAATCAAAATTGTTAAATTTAATCAAATTAATCAAATTAATCAAATTAATCAAATTAAAATTGTAGATTAAAAAAGAAAATCCTTAAAAAAGAGATTCACATACATTTAAATTTATAAATTGATAAGATAGATTATAACAAATAATAATATTAATATTCACTGTACATTAATTAACTATTTTGTGTAAATTATTTTCCCATTTTTTTATTTTGTATATTATATTAAATTAAAGCAAATTTATTGTAACATATTTCTCCATTTTTTTGTTTTAAAAATATTAAATTTAAGTCAACTTAATTAAATTTAAATTATTTATCTCTCTCTTTCTCTTTCATTTTCATTTTCCAATTAATTTCGTCTTCAAATCTTTCTTTATTTCTTTGTTCCTCTTTTTTTTATTTTATTTGATTTATTCATTCCAATAAACAACAATGTCAAAGGAAATTAATAAAGATGATAAAGATATCGTCGTCGCATTAGATCAATTAAATTTGGTCTCTAATGATAATGACAATAATATTAATAATAACGCTATTGAAAAAAATATTACTGATAAATCAAATTTTTTACCTCAACAACAACATTTACAACAACAAGGTCAAGTACCATTACCAAATATGATGATTCCACCAATGATTAATATGAATTATCCTTATTCACAAATGTTACATATGCCACATCAAGTTAATTTTTATCCTTTAAATGAAGATAATAATAATACTAACCCAAATGCTACCACTAATGCTACTGCTACTTTAGATTCAAATATTAATCCAAATATTCCTGATACTACTACTAATACTACTACTACCGGTATTAACAATACTAACTCAGTTTTAAATAATGAAAATAATTTTGATATGGATTCAATTAATCCATATAATATTCCACCAATGCCACAATTAATTCCACCACATCATCAACCACATAATTTAAATTCAATTAATTGGCCATTACAACCACCTTTACCACATCATCAACAACCATTATCAAATGATTTAAATAACAATAACACTTCTGCTATTGATGATACTAATATAAATCAAATTGATATTATCCCCGGTGTAAATACTATTAGAAGAAAAACTTTCCATGGATTATCTTCAAAGGATACTGATTCAACAACAACAACAACAACATCAACAACTAACACTACTAATAACAATAATGGTAATATTAGTACAACTTTAGGTGTTACTTCAAATGTTGGTGCTAAGACAAGAACTCAATCAACCTCTATTGGTGATCGTGAAACAGTTTTTGTACCACCACCAATGTCCTTAAATAAATCAACTAATGATATGGATAATGCTAATATTGAAAATGTAACCGCTAATGGTAATAATATTAATACTACTACAACCACTGGTAAAAATGATATCGCTAACACTTATGCTGCTGCATACCCATATGGTGGTCCATTATTACAAAATAATCCAATGTTGGGTGATGGTACTATTCCATTCCCAGGTAATTATGATTTTAATTCACCATTACATGGATTTTCACCTTTATTAACTGGATTAACACCACCACATTTACATGGTCATCCACAATCACCAATACCACCACCACCACACGGTGTACCACCACATGGTATGGGTATTTCACCAATTATGCCAAATATTGATATTAATGGTAATCCAATTAATAATGATGATTTAATTCATGGTCCTAACACTAATAATAATAATACTACTACTACCGCTGCTAATACTACTAATTTACCACCATTATCAACAACAACAGCAACAACAACAAATGATACTACTACTATTAATTCAAATCCAAATAATGGTACTGGTATGATTGGTGGTATGGATCATATTAATGGTGATGAAATTCCAATGCATTTTAATCCAATGATGTCACCAAATAATCCACATCAAGTACCACCAATGTTTTATAATAATCCACCATTTAATCCAATGTTACCACATCATCATCATCAATTGATTAATGGTCAAAATGGTAATAATTTTAATAATAATAATAATAATAATAATAATAATAATGGTGGTCGTTCAAATAATAGAAGAAATGGTGGTAATAATAATAATAATAATGGTAGATTTAGAAATAATGATATGCGTAAAATGGAAGATTCATCACGTTTTATTGATGCAACATTAAATGATTATATTGGTAATATTTATTCATTATGTAAAGATCAACATGGTTGTCGTTTCTTACAAAGACAATTAGATATTTTAGGTAAACAAGCTGCTGATATTATCTTTAATGAAACTAAAGATCATACTATTGAATTAATGACTGATTCATTCGGTAATTATTTAATTCAAAAATTAATTGAAAGAGTCACTTTACAACAAAGAATTCAATTATCAACAATTGCATCACCACATTTTGTGGAAATTGCATTTAATCCACATGGTACAAGAGCATTACAAAAATTAATTGAATGTATTTCCACTTCAGAAGAGGCAAATATTATTGTAACATCATTAAATGGATCCATTGTAGAATTAAGTAAAGATTTAAATGGTAATCATGTTGTTCAAAAATGTTTACAAAAATTAAATTCTAATGATTTCCAATTCATTTTTGATGCAACTTGTTCTGAATGTATGTCAATCGCTACTCATAGACATGGTTGTTGTGTTTTACAACGTTGTTTAGATTTTGGTACTAAAGAACAATGTAATAAATTATGTGATCAATTATTATTATTTGTTAATAAATTAGCTTTAGATCCATTTGGTAATTATGTAGTTCAATACATTATTAGTAAAGAAACTGAAAGAAATAATTTTGAATATACCAAAAAAATTGTTGATATCTTAAAGACTAGAATTGCTGAATTATCAGTTCATAAATTTGGTTCAAATGTAGTGGAAAAATTACTAAGAACATCAGTGGTTGCTGATACTTTAATTAATGAATTATTACAAAATGGTGGTGAAAAAGATATTCAAATTTTATTAAATGATAGTTATGGTAATTATGTTTTACAAACGGCATTAGATGTTTCACATAAACAAAATCAAAAATTATATGAACAATTATCAAGTATTATTACACCATTATTAATTGGGTCCATTAGAAATACACCACATGGTAAACGTATCGCTAGTATGTTAAATTTAGCACCAAAATAAATAAGTAATTAATTATAATTATTTAAATTTATATAAAGCACTATTCATAAATGTAAATTAGTTTATTTTTGATTTTTGATATTTAATTATATTTTATCTTAATTTTATATACATTTATTTTTGAATATATAAACATGTATATTATCTATCACTTAAAACAATGATATCTCTATTTTATTTATTTTAATTGTTGTTTATTGAAATGGAAGATCTTTTGTACCTAAATCACTCCAAAGAACGTTATACAAATCATTTAAATCACTGTGTTTAACGAACTCATCTAAAGTACCTAAATTGAAACCCACATTTTGCATCATATCATCATTAAATAATATATTTTGTGCACTATTAAATTGATTTTGTTGAGTACCGCTAAAATTATTAGTTGGTGCATTGTTATCGACAAATGCATTATTTTGAATGTTTCCAGAAGCATTCATATTATCATTTGTATTGGTAGAATTAATGATATTATTAATATTAATGTTATTTGAATTCTTAACATTATTATTATTGTCAGTGCTGTTATAGTTATTAGCGATACCTGTTGGAACGTTATTTATAAAATTATTAATACTTGTTCTAGGGGAATCCATTGAAAATGTAGCAATACTATTACGTGGAGTAGCAGTAAATTTCATAAAATTATCAGATTCTGGTTTAACTGATCCTAATTTAGGCATATCTGTCATATCATCTTTAGTGTTTCCATCAATAACTTTTTCAATACCTAATTTTGTTAATAAATTATTAATCTTTAAATGGAAACCAGATTTAGCCACTGGTTTTAAAAGGAAACGATATACATCAGATTTAGAATCTATCACACTTAATGCAATTTGACCAATTTCTGGTGAAACGTTATTCAAAGTGTCAATAATATTTTCAAAATTACTACTACCTTTTAAAACGAAATATTTACCAATTAACATTCTAGCACATAATGCTGTAATACTCACATTTCTAATATATTCTTTAAAGAAATGACTAGTTTCCACTTGCTTATGATTTGAATTATCCATTAAAATTGGGAAAACACTTAATTTTTTGAATACTAATAAATTATTGACAACATCATCAACTGTAATAATATCTCCCAATGTAACAGATGGCAATAAAAAAACATAAATAGAACAATAGAAAAAATATTCTTTTGATACTGCATATGCATTATCATATGAAAGGATAATCTTATTCATTCTCCTCAATGATTCCACAATTAATCTTGTATTATTAATTACTTCCATCTTTGATGAATTATGTCTATTTTCAAATCTAGCTTCTAAATTTTGTAATGTGGATAAAATATATGCCCAATAATGTTCAAAACAAATAATAGATTTCATTGAATTAATAACATCAATTTTTGAGTATTTTTTATAATATTTATCTGGATTTCCCGTAATTTCAGCTAATTTAGACAGTTGACTTCTAATTGCTGACATTCTTTTTTTAACAATTTCAAATTGTTCTAAAATCTCCTTAAAACGTGTTTCTTTTAACAAAGGTGGTAATGCTGCATTTTTAATAGAAGTATAACGATCATTGAATAAGACATTAACATGGAAATCAGATACAATTTGAGCGATAGCTACTCTACCATAAAATATTAATGATTCAATATCCATAGAATCAAAAACTTCATTCCTATCTACTTCCACTACTCTTGCTAAAAAATCTTTATTATCTAAGAACCCCACAACTCTAAAACATTTAGGTAATAAACATGAAATCGTAGAATCATTAATCAAAGAAGGTTGACCCATTTTACAACTACGAATTTTTTCAAAATAATATAATTCCCACCAAAAATTTCTCTTCTTTTCAGCGGTGGCTTCATCTAAACCCACATAAAATTCCCAACGAGATAACCCCATTTGAACAGCTCTTTGCAGAGCCACTACTAAAGTCTTTTCGAAAGCATGTTTATCTTGACTCCAAATTTGACTCTTCAATAAATTAATTAACATTTCTAAATATTTTAAACAAATATCTGGATTAAAATAATCATATAAAGTAGAGTTATAATATGCATAAGTTAATGCTAAAATCAATTGTTCTTCATCTAATAAATTTAATAAAGTGATAACATCAGTTGAGGTATATTTTTCTTGCATATCATAAGTAGTGACATTAGTGATAAATTTTTCAAAAGTCTTTTCATGAATTTGAAACATATTTAATAACTTTTCGAACATTGCAAAATCATCATACATAGTGTTTAACAATTCTTTATTTGAGATACCAGTATGTGTTTCCACGAATGGTTGAGGTAACATCTTGATTAAAAGACTAACTAATGCCTTAGTATTCACAGTGGAAATTGATGTACTTATTGAACCTGGTGTTTGTAAAGAATTATTAACTGGACTATTGTTATTAATTGGTGAATTATTATTTGAACCATCTTGACCAATAAAATTAATATCTCTACTTTGTAAATAACTTTCTAATGGATTTGCTACAGATAAAGTACTTTCTTGGAAATGAGATAAACACATATCAAAAAATCTTAATGTTAAATAAATACCTTCTTTAATATGTTTTATAAGATCAGGATCAGTTGTACAAGTAGTGATATATTCCTTACAATTTGTACCAATACCAGTAAATGAAAACGGTTCAAAAAGTGAATATAACCCAAACATTTCATCAACTAACCCAGGTTTACCACCTGTGATGACTACTTTTTCATTAATACTATTAGGTGTTTCAAAAATTTGATCTTTAATATTATTTAGTGATTTTGGTATTTCATAGTTATTTTCTTTCCAAATAGAATATTTTGTAATATTAACTGACTCATTAAATTTATTTTTAAGTAAAGTTGTTTCCATAGAAACTGTTTGATTAATTATATTATTTTTGTTATTTAAATTATTATCGTTATTAGTATTACTATTATTATTAGTAGAGGTGTTATTATAATTTTCTAATAATTTATATTTAACTTGATCAATAATTGGATTCCAATCCTTATTTAAATTTGAAAGTTGTTCATTTGCACTAGTTAAAATTTTATGAATATTGTCATGATTGGGAAGATTTATATTATCATCATTATTTTCTAACATTTTAGTAACATTTTGTAAATTAGTAATAATTTTATTTAATTCAGATAACTGTGTTTCCATATTACTATCATTTGCATAAACACCTATTTTATTAAAATCATGTTCTACACCAAATTTGATATTAATTTTACTACTATTATTATTATTACTATTAAAACTATTTATTAAATTTGTATTATTTTCTGGTGTAATACTTGATATACTAGAAGCACTAGCGGTACTTGCATTACTTGACATTCTGTTATTGTTATTATTAGCAGTGGCATTATTTTTTGAGGTAGATTTAGTATTCGATGAATGTGGCGAACTTCTTAAAGAATAAACACATGGGCAATTATAACTATCACATGAAGCACAAGGTTGCAAACCCGTACATTTAATTTTCCTTCTTCTACAATTATCACAGGCTTTCCTAACTTTAGTTCTACTAGTTTTAATAATTTTATTATCCATCGGTGGCGTAGTATTATTAATCCAGTGTAAAATTTGGAAATATTTTTTTTTCTTTTTATTTTTTAAAGTGATTTTCCTTTTTCGGTCTATATGCCAGTTTTTGAATACTTTGCGATTATATTCTACACTTCAGAGTTGATAATTATCAATCCGTGGATCTTCTAATTTATACTTATGTACCTGTGCTATATTTAGTTATTGTGTACCTTTATATAATTATATAAATCATTATATATCTTGTATTAATTATTATATAAAACAACTTTAGCGTTTCACAAAATATTTGAGGCTAGAATTGTAAACTATATTGTCATACACTATCTCTGAACAATTACACTAAAAATTTGTAAACAAAATCTATAAAAAAGTGTCTTATATAAACTACAAATGCATAAAAAATATTTAACTCTTCAAATCTACATCAATTTATTCAAAGAACCAGAAAAAGAGAACAGATAAATGAGAAAAGATAAATATAAAAGTGGCAAGAAATTAAAAACTCAGAAAGCTCAAAATTTCCTCCTTTTATACAAAAAAAATACAAAAACAAGGGACACATCCCCTAATTTCTCTTTTATTTACACAAAAAACATCCACCAATAAAATCAAAGATCAATCTCAAATCATTCCCGCCCAAAAAACAAACTCCGAAATTTTTCCCTTTTCGTTTCAAAAAAAAAATAAAAAGAAAAAAATCCAAAAAAACGTTCAAACTAAATTAAACGATCCATTTGATTTAAACGACTACAATTTTTCCCCGCACATGCAAACGTAACGGTTAATTAACAAACGCACAATTACTATAAATACCTCAAACTTTCCTCAATTTTCACCCCCCCATTGATTAATAACTAGTTTCCCAAACTCTCGAGCTAAACAAAACAACAAATGAGTAAAAATTTTTTACCACAGGGTAAATATTTAAAACCAAATGAAATTGAGTATGAATTTGGTGGTACCGCTGGTGTCCTCGGTATGTTAATCGGATTCCCCTTATTGATGTATTATATGTGGATCTCTGCATTATTTTATAATGGTGCACCAGCATGGCCACAACAAGATGAATCATGGTTAGTTTTCATTAATAAAATGTTTAATTTAATTAAATTTAATGCTATGCCCAATTTATATATTTGGGAAATTTTTGGTGGGTTTTGGCTTTTACAAATTGTATTTTATTACACATTACCTGGTGTTTGGACTAAAGGTCAACCATTAACACATTTAAAGGGTAAACAATTACCTTATTTTTGTAATGCAATGTGGTCATTATATACCACTACAGCAATTGTATTGATTTTACATTTCACTGATTTGTTTAAATTATATACTATTGTAGATGAAATTGGTCCTATCATGACATGTGCCATTATCTCTGGTTTCACTTTCTCCATTATTTTATATTTATGGACAATTTTCATTACAGGTGACTACCATCGTATGACTGGTAATCATCTTTATGATTTCTTTATGGGGGCACCATTAAATCCACGTTGGGGCATTCTAGATTTAAAGATGTTTTTTGAAGTTAGATTACCTTGGTTTACATTATATTTTATTACCATGGGTGCTTGTTTAAAGCAATGGGAAATGTATGGTTACGTGACACCACAATTAGCTATTGTTATGGTGGCACATTGGCTTTATGCAAATGCATGTGCTAAAGGTGAAGAATTAATTGTACCAACTTGGGATATGGCATATGAAAAATTTGGATTTATGTTAATCTTTTGGAATATTGCTGGTGTACCATACACTTATTGTCATTGTACATTATATTTAATTTATCATGATCCAATGGAATATAAATGGTCCACTTTATATAATATTTTATTATTAATGACATTATTAGTGGCATATTACTTTTTTGATACCGCGAATGCACAAAAAAATGCCTTTAGAAAGCAAATGTCTGGTGATAAGACCATTAGAAAGACTTTCCCATTTTTACCAAAACAAATATTAAAAGATCCAAAATATATGACTACTGAAAATGGATCTGTATTGTTAATTGATGGTTGGTACACTTGGGCAAGAAAGATTCATTATACAGCAGATTGGACACAATCTTTAGTTTGGGCATTAACTTGTGGTTTTAATTCATTTTTCCCATGGTTTTTCCCAATTTTCTTCATTATCGTCTTGATTCATAGAGCTATGAGAGATCAAGCTAAATGTGAAAAGAAGTATGGTAAAGATTGGATTGAATACAAAAAACATTGTCCATATCTATTTATTCCATATGTATTTTAGGGAATTTAGATAAATTATGAATTATCAATTTTTTTTCTTTTTTTTACTAATTATTTCATTTATTTAAATTATTGTAATATATACACATATAGATATTGTAATATAATATATGGAATTATATTATCTTTATATATGTTTGGTTTGATATTTTTCTTTCTTTTCTGCATCTTCTCCAAATTAATCTTGTTCAGCAATGGCCACTAATCTTTCTTCAATTTGTTCTGGAGTCAATACAAAAAATTCATCCTTTAATGCTACACCAACTTCTAAATCATTCTTAGTAAACTCAGTACCTAATGAATCAATTAAATGTGTAATACCAAATTCCACTACTTTTTCCCAAGAATCATCATCAATGGAATTAACATTATTTTTCTTAAAGAAGTTTTCTAAATTAGTAGTAATTTCTTGTTGTTTTGGACCTGTTGCGGTTGCTTTATACCCAACATAATAACCAGCTGGATCACATTTATAAATCGATGGACCTAATTCTTCATCAACAGATATAAAAGTTAAAATAATACCTAATGGTCTCATATAAGCTCTTTGTGTATAAATTTGTGATAAATTTGCCATTCTCTTAGCCAATACATCACATGGCATATCATAACCATATTTATAACGAAATTCAGCAGCTTCAGATTTAGCTCTTACTGCAGCATTTCTAGCATCAGGAATAGGACCATTTGCAACCATACCAATAGTTTTTGAAATGGGGAAAATATATGAAACAGTATTTGAATCCAGCAATTTATCAAATATCTTTTTTTGATTTATTATAATAGAACAATTATTACCTCTAATGGCCATTGAATTTAAATTTGTTTGATTTGTTGCTTTAAATGCATATTCAACTTGAAATAATCTACCTTCTGGTGAGAAAATTGTAATGTGTCTATCGTACCCAGCGGCACTTGCAGCAGCAGCTCCTGACATTATTTAATAAAACTAATAGGAAATGATAAAAAAATTCAATTATTTTAATAGGATGTGTTAATTACTCAGTTATGTAATTAATCAACTTAATCTATTCACTTGTTTTAATTGTGGTTAACTAAAGCGTAATAATTGTACTTAATTTGGAAATTACAAAAGTGGCAAAAAGAACGTGCGGGTAAAAAATTCAAAAAAAATCAAAAAACTAAAAAATCACGTGCCCAAAACGGAAAAAGACGGAAGACGGAGACGGAGACGGAACCAAATAAGTACTCCCTTAATTTATAAACATCGCCGATTTGATTTAATTTAATTTCTTTTATTTATCTTAAAACTGTTTCTTACTCATATTTATTTAATATAAAAACATTACACAGGCAATATGACCAAACCATTAGTGAAAGAATTGAAAAAATACCAAAATTTCCATAAGAATAATATAAATATTTGGATTCACAAGATTTGTGTACCAATAATTCTATATACAACATTATCATTTCTGCAATTTAATTTATTTAATGTCATTAAGATATCACATTTATTATCAATTTTATTAAATTCTTATTATTTATCTCTTGATTTAAAATTAGGTGCTTTCTTCTCTGTGGTTTTAATTATTATCAATCTTATTTTAGATAATGATTGGTTAAAATGGGGTGGTATGTTTAATTTTTTCTTATTTAGTATGTCATGGGTTTTACAATTTGGGGGACATGCATTATTTGAAAATAATAAACCTGCTGTGTTAGATAATCTTTTACAAAGTTTAGTTTTAGCTCCATTCTTTATTATGTTAGAATGGTTTTTTCAATTTGGTTGGTTTGAAGATTTACATTATGATCTAACAAGAAGATAAATTTCTAAAAATATTCTATATTATATTATATTATATTATATTTATCTTCAACTATTATGCTATTCTTTATATATTCCAAAAAATATAAGTACAAAAAGCAAAAAAAAAACGTTACTGTAAATAAAATATTTTAATCAAATTATACGTTATTTATATTTATTATAGGGATCAGTTTCCTGAATATTTTCGACAATCGATTATACATGAATGTATGATTTAATAATTAAATAAATAATTATGTAAATAAATAAATAAGTAATAAATAAATAAATAATAAATAAATATAATTGATTAATTAATTAACTTTAATTTAATTTAATTTTTATTTTATAATTCTAACAAATTTTTATCAAATTAACTAATCTATGTTTTGGTTAAGGTGTCATTACAAAATCTTGAATTGATTAAAGATCAAAAAAGGAGGAAAATTACCATTCTTGATGAATTGCTTCACCAGTTGTAAGAGCTCTCTTTGGTGCTTCAAATTTTAAACCAGCTGAACCAGTTTCATAAAATGAATAAATATCTTTTCTAATAGCTTCATATTTAGCAATAAATTCTTCCTTTTGTAAAGTAATACCAATATCATCTAAACCATTAATTAAACAATGTTTTCTAAATGGTTCCACTTCAAATTCATCAACAAGAACATTACCATTAGAGTCAAGAATCTTTTGTTGTGGTAAATCAACAACTAATCTACCACCGTTTTCAGCCACTGGAATTAATTTTTCAATAATAACATCTTGATCAATTCTAATTGGTAAGATACCATTCTTAAATGAATTATTATAGAAAATATCACCAAATGATGGTGCGATAATTGATTTAATACCAAAATCTTTTAAAGCCCATGGTGCATGTTCTCTAGAGGACCCACAACCAAAATTGTTACCACTAACAACAAGAATTTCAGCTTTAGTGTATGGTGGAACATTTAATACAAAATCAGTTGGTTGATCCTTACCTTGTGCATCCTTAGTAAATCTCCATTCGTAGAAAAGACCAGATTTTAAACCAGTTCTCTTAATTGTCTTTAAAAATTGCTTTGGAATAATAGCATCAGTATCCACATTAGCTTTATCTAATGGAGCAGCAATACCTTCTAAGACAGTGAATGGATCCATACCAGCACCACCAGCAACTTTATTAGCGGTAACTTTTTTAACAGTAGCGGTAACATCCTTTGGTTCAGTCTTTTGTTTCTTGGCCATAGTAATTGGATTATATTCTTGAGAACCGAATTTAACAGCATTAGCTTCAATTTCTGGTTCCACTTTAGCATGTGAAGTCTTATAAACATGGTTTCTTACATCAACAAAATGACCGGCAATACCGGCAGCGGCAGCCATAGCTGGTGACATTAAATGAGTTCTTGAAAGAGCACCTTGACGACCTTCAAAATTTCTATTTGATGTGGAAGCACATCTTTCTTCTGGATCTAAAATATCTGGATTCATACCTAAACACATAGAACAACCAGCTTCTCTCCATTCACAACCAGCGGCAATAAAAATTTTATCTAAACCTTCAGCTTCAGCTTGCTTTTTCACTAAACCAGAACCAGGAACGATAAGTGCTAATTTAACATTATCAGCTAATTTATAACCATCAAATACAGCGGCAGCGGCTCTTAAATCTTCGATACGACCATTAGTACAAGAACCGATGAAAACTTTATCGATTGGAATCTTTTCAAATGGTGTACCAACAGTTAAACCCATATAAGATAAAGCTCTTTCCATACCACTCTTTCTAATTGGATCCTTAGCGTCTTCTGGATTTGGTACACAATCTTTAATATTTAATGCATCTTGTGGTGAAGTACCCCAAGTAATAGTTGGAATAACATCCTTAGAGTCAATAATAATTTCATGATCGAATTTAGCACCATCATCAGTATGTAAAGTTTTCCAATATTTAACAGCTTTTTCCCATTCATCACCAGTTGGTGCTAATGGTCTACCTTTAACATAATCGAAAGTTGTTTGATCAGGTTTAATCATACCAGCACGAGCACCAGCTTCAATGGACATATTACACATGGACATTCTTGCCTCCATAGATAAATCTTCAATTGCTTCACCAGCGAATTCCATAACGCAACCAGTACCACCAGCGGTACCAATTAACCCAATAATATGTAAGATTAAATCCTTTGAAGTAACACCAGGTAATAATTTACCATTAACTTTAATTAACATATTTTTTGATCTAGCTTGAATAATTGTTTGTGTTGCAAGAACATGTTCGACTTCGGAAGTACCGATACCGAAGGCAAGAGAACCGAATGCACCATGAGTGGAAGTATGAGAATCACCACACACCACGGTGGTACCTGGTAAAGTGAAACCTTGTTCAGGCCCAATGGTATGCACGATACCTTGTCTATCAGAGGTCATACCAAAGAATGGGACATTGAATTTTTCTACATTTTTCTCTAATGTCATAACTTGTAAACGTGAATCAGCTTGTTTAATGAAAGTTTCAGTGGATTTAAAATCTTTTCTAGATTCAGTTGGAATATTATGATCTACGGTAGCTAAAGTACAATTTGGTCTTCTTACTGGTCTGTTGGCGTTAGTTAAACCTTCGAAAGCTTGTGGTGAAGTGACTTCGTGGACTAAATGTCTGTCAATGTATAATAAGTATGAACCATTTTCATCTTGGTGAACAACATGGTTATCGAAAACTTTATCGTATAATGTTCTTGGACCTTGAGTCATTTTGAACAATGTTAAATTTGTATGTATATTTTTGGTTTATTAAAAAGGTAAGAGAAAAGAAATGAAAGAAATTGAAATAAGATATATTGTAAATAAATGCTTATTATTATAAAATATAAGATTAATGTTTGTGTTTAAATAGCCACTTGAGATTGTTGAAAGTTTTGCAGTCAATCAGAAACGTTTGCCGGTTTCGGTTTCAGATCAGTCATTCCGGCCCTGTTGCGGTTTCCATTTTTTTTTACATTTCTTCAAATTTTTATTTTTCACGGTGGAGATCTTAGCAAATGGGTGAATTAAGGAGGGAATGAGAGCAGTATCAGCGGTGGTGACCGGTTTTCGGTCCTGTGTTAATGTAGAATATTGTATCATATCTCTATAACTATACAATCCAAATTAAATTATTCAATGCTTATACTTGTTCTTGACCCCTTATTGCTATCTCCGGTAAATATTACTCATTATCGCAGACGTTGATTATTAATTATCAAAAATAATCCAATTGTAGATTACGATCTTTAATTAGTAATTGCTTGTTTGTTATTGTTGTAGTGGGTTGTAGCGTACGGTATTTAATCTCCGCCAACAGAATATTTTTGAAGCGATGGCACGTGAAAAGCACGTGCGGCTTATATTTTTGAAAACTGCCTCTCGAAAAAAAATTAAAATATTGAAAATCAATTTACGTAAATTAACAATTTAAGTCGCGTTATGCTTATTACTCATTGAAAAAACATATTAATCTATATGCATATATAACAAAACTACTAAAGCATTTTTATTATAAATTTGCCAAACAAAAACACGCAAAAATCCTTTGAACAAAGACAGTATCATTTAATAATTACTTAAAGAAACGGTAAATTACATTAAATTGAATCAACCCTTCCAACAAAATGAACAAAAACACAGAAATTTTCATTAAATCATTATATCCGTACTTTATAGATTTACATTTACAATACGACATAAAATCTAAATTAATTAAAAGTCATCATGCTACAATCAATGTTCCAGAAAATTATCAAAATTTAAATGAATTTATACCATTATATTTCGTTTCATTTGCCATTGAAAAAAATTTTATTCAAAATTTAAATAATTTACATTGGCCAGAACCCATCGTCGTTAAGAACACAATCTTACAATTGATTAATGATATTTTTAAGGATTCTACCGATGGCAATGCGGAAAATTCAAAAGAGTTGGAAGATTATAAATTAAAAATTTATCAAACCTTAAATAAAAATTTAAAGATACCCAATGATAATATTAATGAATCCAATAAGGATAAAATTTTAAAAGAATGGCTTTATGAATTGGTCTTGGAGAATAATAGGAAAATTAATAATACAAAGAAATCCACAGTAACAGATTATATGGTCTCACTGAATAAAAATACAACTTCAACAAATAGATCTTCTCCAGCTACTATTGCAAATAAAGATAATATTAATAAGACAGAACAGAATACCATTGAAATTAATAGTGATGATGATTCTGATACTACTACTACCACTACTACCACTACTACTAATAGCAATGAAAATAACTCATCTACTACAACAAGGAAAAGAACAAGAGCACAAACAAGAACACCTACAAGACTACAGCCAAGAAGAAAAACAATAACTACAACAAGAAATAGAGGACGTATTTGGAATGATTATTATAGTGATGAAAGTGAAAGTGAATCTGAGGAAGAATTATCATTAAATGATGATGATAGTGAAGATGATATTGAAATTGAAGAAGAAGAAGAAGAAGATGAAGAAGAAGAAGAAGATCAAGAAGATGAAGTTAATGAAGATCATGAAGATAATGAAGATAATGAAGACAAAAATGAATTGGAAATTGAAGATGAAATTGAAGACGACATGAAACAAAAACAGAAAAGACAACAAAAGAGTAATGATGATGATGATAATAATAATAATAATGCGAATATTAATTATAAGATCAATGATGATGACGAATTAAATATCACTTCCATCAATGATGATAATGATGATAATACAAGAAAGGACATTAATGAACTTGATGATATTGATAACAAAAATAAAAATGACTCTAATGACAATATTGATAATGTTCAAAATTTAATCGATGAGAATTTTGAAACTAAAAAAATCTCAAAAGATGATATCGATCCTGCAATATTCGATAACGATACACAAATCGATTCAGATAATAATGTAGATAACATTATCGATAGAGATATTCCTAAAAATGTGGATAAGAATACTGCTACTATCACTAATATGGATAATACTATAGACAGCAAGAAATTTGAATTGAGATCAAATGATGATACATACACGGAAAGTAAAATAAACTCGGAACCTGACGACGCATATGAAGAAAAACAAGAGGAAAGAAAAGAAGAAGAAAAAGAACTAAAAGACCAAGAAGACCAAGAACCAGAAGAACCAGAAGAACCAGAAGAACCAGAAGAAGCAGAAGAAGCAGAAGAACCAGAAGAACCAGAAGAACCAGAAGAACAAGAAAAAGAAGAAGTAAAAGAAGAACCAGGGGAACAAGAAGAACAAGAAGAACAAGAAGAACAAGAAGAACAAAAGAAAAAGGAAGAATCATTAATCAAAGAAGAAGGTGATAAAGAAGAATATAGCAAAGAATTGACTAATAATATTGATGGCATGTATCCAAAATTTGCCTATAAACATTCAAAAAGTATCCCATTTGAAAATAATTTATTAAATTCACCTGATTTGATAAATGAGTTATACAGATTTCAAAGATTTACAAAAAATCGACAAATTCTTTATACTTTAATGCCAAAAAATAGCGACTTACAAATTACATTAACATTAAAGGAATTTTATAATTCATTAGAGAATTCTAATTTTAATATTAAGTCTGATTTAATACCATATGATACAATGTTAAAAATTATTAAAATTTATTATTTCAACTTATACGTTTATCAAAATATTAATGTGAAAAAGAAACCTGTTTTATATAAGGATATTGATAGAGAGGGTTTTTTTAATGACACTGTAGAGGAAATATTAAACAAAATGAAAAATCCAAGAATAAAAACAACTGAACTTATTACAAGTATTGCCAACTATTTATCTAGTGATCATTCTGCTGAGCCTGATATAAACAAAGAATTGCCCATTTTAGTGAGAGCTAATGATCTATCAGTAAAACAATCTATAATACTAAACGGAGTAGCTGTTGAAAAATTAATGGATCTATTTAAAATTATATTGAATGATTATGGCCGTCTTAGAAGATCTTGTGGTTACAGATTTAAAGGGGATGCTCGTCTTTATTGTCCAATCGAATTGTCTGAAGTCAATCATTTAGGTTATAGTGCAGTTAATTTAAAATTTTTTTATAGTAAAAATTTACAAGAAAATGATGTTTTAGTTGCCATTAGAATAAATATAAAATAAGTGAATAATTCCTGAAAATTCCATTATTATCGCTGTCTACATTTCTTGATTAAATATCAATTATTTAAATATTCGTCACGTCATTTAAAGCAAATGTTCATCTATTCCAAAAAGCATAACGTATTAAAATTAGTATCATTTCTTTATTTATACATACATATACATACACATACACATATAGCATAGGACTGAATATGTTTATCCTCCTTTTCTCTTAACAAAAAAGATCTATAACCGTCGTATCTATTATGTTCGATAGAGACCGGCGGCTGTCCTGAATATAATAAAAAAAAAGATTTAAATTTTTTTTTTAAATCTACAACATCGATTTGAACAACTTCAGATATAAAAGAAATAATATTCCATGGTTCAAAAACACATAACTAACTGACACATATACACATATCAATAAAAACCCACATTAAAGATAATAATATTGGAAAGAAGTATAATAATGGATAAAAAATCACTTAAGCAATTATATAAATTTTTTTTTGATGCAACAATACATTATAATCAAGTTACAAATGAAATCGAAACATTGCATGGTAGTTTCAAAGTACCATTGCAATATAAGAAAATAAACAAATTTTTTGCTATGTTTTTCATTAGATTTGTTCTTAATAAAAAATTATTTGAATATGGGACTGATTTTGAATGGCCAGCTGCAATACTTGTGAGAAATTTTGTAATGAGATTAATCAAAATATTAACTTTGGATTATGTTAGTTTTACGAATTTATTCCCGAATATGAGTAAGGACGAAATATATAAACATTTTGAAAAAATATTGCAAATTCCAGAAAATCTGATAGAAAAAGATCCAAATTCAGATTCCTTGGTGGACTGGCATCAAAAATTTATTGCTGTTAACCAATTTAAGAAAAAACCAAATGTTGAAGTTAAGTTTGATACGAATTATATATTTACAGACACCAAAGATTGGAAAAAGCTTCCTTCTGGCAAAATAGGACATAATATAGTAAAATATAAATTAAGATTAATGGAATTGCAAAAAAGTGCTGGAAATATGGATAAAAAGGAAGCATTATTAGAAAATGAATCCAAACAAATTAAGAAGAAATCCGAATCCACAACAGATATTGAAAATATTAACAAGGATGGTTTAATGAAAAATGGTTCGATGTTGACTCCTACACAACCAGAACTCATATCAAATATTGATATTGCTAATAACGATACCGGTAGTGCTAATACCGATGTTGTTAGTGATAATAATGATAATAGTGATTCTGAACATAGCGAGCAGACATGGGAAACACTAGAGAAAGAGCTGGAAAATAGATTAGATTACTCAACTAAATATTTGTACAATTTAGTAGATTCTAAAAATCCTGTAGCTGAACTTTACAGATTTGAAAAATTCTGTTTACATACCGATAAAGTCAAAGAATTACTTGCAATGAATAAAAAATTTGTCGTCAGATTTAAATTAAGCGATTTTTATAAACGTAAAGATGATTATATTAAAAAAAATAAACTTGTTAACGAATTTACAGCATATCAAAAAATCAATACCTTTGATAATGCAATGTTCCAATTAAGAATATCATTTATAAATAATCATATCTTTAAACATCATAAGATCGATAAGACTCGTTTGTTTAGTCAGTTAAAAAAGAAGTACGGTGATTTTGAAAAAGAGTATGATAATATCATAAAGAAAATAATTGATAAAATGAATAAACCTACAGCAGTCAATTATCATGATGATAGTAATCCTCATGATCAACTTGATTTTTTCTATCAAACATATGCAGACTTTCTCGCTATAAATCATAAAGATATATTCAAACCATTCCCGTATTTTGATAAAATAAGTTCGTTGCTAAAGCACAATAAGACAATCTTGAATGCTGTCTTTATCATAAATAGAATATCCATAAGAAGGGTTAATTTAATGAATAAAATGTTTGTACATATTTTTGGTAGTGCTTCAATCAATTCTGGTAATACAAACAGTATTCATACCATGAAAGCACATTGTACCATGAAAACAAGTAAACAAAAACGGCAATTTCATCATCATTTAGACCATATATTGTTCTATAACAGACAACTACATTTAGAAGATAGCATTGTAGATATACTTACGATATTGAAATAATGCTTCCATATATATATTTTTGCTTTTCAAATATATAAGAGCCCATATTCATATAAGGTTTTTAAATACTGTATAATTAGCAGCCAGTAAGGACTAAAACAACATTTCTTTTAAATAAAAAACAGATTTTTCCTTACTGATCTTTGCATATAACCAATAAACTTACAATATAATTTGTATCACACTGTCATGTGTATGGTAGAAGTTTGAAGTAATTCTTATAGTAATTTCAAGGTTTTTGCATAGAAAATAAAAATGAAAAAAAATTAAAAGTCAATCATCGATTCAGTTAGTGGATAAGATTTAAAGAATTTATTCAGCATACCAATGACAGATCAAAATTTTTGGAAGAACGGTATAACATTTTGTTCAATAGCCACTGCATTAATTACGACATATTCATTATACAAACTATCACATAGTGAAACGCCCAAGAGGAAAAATGGTGTGGAAGAATTAATTGGTAATACACCAATGGTTAAGATTAAATCATTAAGTGCCTATACAAACTGTGAAATTTATGCCAAATTAGAACTTTGTAATCCAGCAGGTAGTGCCAAAGATCGTGTTGCCCTAAATATAATCAGAACTGCTGAAAAGCAAGGTTTATTAACTAGAAATGATCCTAATAAAATTGGTTGGGTCTTTGAAGGTACTAGTGGATCCACTGGTATTAGTATTGCCATGATTTGTAATGCCTTAGGTTATAAGTCACATATTTCATTACCAGATGATACATCATTAGAAAAAATTGCATTATTAGAGTCATTAGGTGCACAAATTAATTTAGTAAAACCAGCTAGTATTGTGGATCCAGATCAATATGTTAATGCTGCTAAGAAGGCATGCGATGAATTAAATGCAAGTGG
>JAJLYE010000005.1:14680-32718 GCA_030571715.1 Grigorovia jiainica (nom. inval.) | reverse complement strand
ATGTACCATCTTCAACAGTAAATAATATTGAATCTACTAGTACAAAAAAGACTGATTCAAACATTAATGTTCAATTCACAAGTAGTTCCATAATGTCTAATGTTATCGTTCCAACTTCAACTTCTATTAACAAATTTAGAGATTCAACTACAAGTATTATATCAGCTATTATTTCTAGTACTTCTAGTACTCCTACTACATCATTAACTGGCTGGGATTCATCTCCTTTAACTCAACCTGTTGTGAAGTCCACTACAGAACAGTCCACTAATTCAATTTTTGATAAAACTTCTTCTAATTTTGTCCCAACTACTACCACTACTCCTTCAACATCAGATATTATTTTACCTTCCACTAGTTCCACTTCTTCAAATATTGAATTTTCTCAATTGACTTTTTCTTCTTCTTCTTTTTCTTCTATGACAACTACTACTGCCATCACTGCTTCTACATCAGATTTTATTCCTTCAACTAATTCTATTCAATCAATTTCTTCTGGTGATGTCATCAGCGGTACCACACTTGATACTACTACTAGTAATGTCTCGGGTATTCATACTTCTTCAACTATTGAATCTGTTCCAATCGTTTCTTCAATCACTACTTCATCAAGTAGTATCACCAATGATAATATTGTTGATACTACCATAATTAATTTACCTTCCGCTTCTAGTTATATTGCACCAACAATTCCTTCAACTAGTCAATACATTCCAATTTCATCATCTGCTGTTGCTATTAGTAATGCTGTTGTTGATACTAGTGCTATCATCACTACATCGTCTTCAACTAGTCAATATATTCCTGTTGTCTCTTCAAGTGATACCGTAAGTGATATTATTGTGGACACTACTACTATCGGTCTTCCAACTTCATCTATTCAACCCATCCCAATTGTTTCTTCAAGTAGTTTTGTTAGTAATATTATTGTTGATACTACCACTATTGGTCTTGCATCTTCAACTAGTCTACCCATCCCAATTGTTTCTTCAAGTAGTTTTGTTAGTGATGTTATTGTGGATACTACCACTATTGGTCTTCCATCTTCAATTAGTCAATATATTCCAGTTGTCTCATCAAGCACTACACCAGTAGTTGTGATTTCTACTCCGTTAACAACCACATCTTCAACACCAGTTATTACCACTTCTGTTGTTTCGATTGAACCTATAATTTCAGTACCAACCACTAGCTCCACATTTGCTGAATATATTCCAACCACAAGTTCAATCTCAATCATTTTCACCCCATCTATAAGTTCCACTGAGGTAGTCGTTATAGAAACTACATCTTCTGCTTCAATTCCTTTTGTCGAATCAACTTCCACTACTATTTCTTCCAATATTCCACCAACTACTACCTCTGTCATTGCCGTTGTACCAACGTCTTCCACGTTTGTGGTGGTTTCTACTCCAGTTACAAGTTCAACATCATTGATTGTTGTTCCTATCCTATCCACTTCTTCTGAAGTTCCTGTTTTTGTTACCTCTAGTGAACAAGTTACCTCTAGTGAAATTATTCCTGCCATTACTAGTTCCTCAGTGGAAAAAACAACCCAATCTTCTTTAGTTCTTATTTCAGAATATTCATCTACCACCACATTGGCTACATCTTCTAGCACTGAATTTACTTCCACTACTGATATCACTTCCACTAAACAATCTATAACTTCCATAAATGTAGTTACTACAACTGCACCAACAAAAACTGATATCGCTAATATTACCATTTCTTCAGATGTTAATGATGTTACTACCAGTGATATTATTACCAGTAGTTTAATTGTGTCAGATGGTTCACCTACTACAGTCTTGATCGGTCCAAACGCTATTACTTCCAATACACCAATTCCAAGTACATCAACCAATGAACCAACTACTTCATCTGACTGGTGGATTCCAACAACATTATACACAGATTCAGATTCACCCACTCAAACTGGTTCAGTTACTGCTTCCTCTAATAATTCAGCAGTGGCAACATTAGCCGCTGGTGTACCAAGAGTTATCACTGCATCTGATAATGCTACATTAGCTGAAGGTTACAGTACTATTACCATTGGTTTTAAGAGAGCTTTAAATTATAATTTTGTTGTATCTCAATATACTGCATCAGCACAAATTGTTTCATTTTTACCACGATTATTAAATAGTCAATTCGATTCTAATTATGATGACATTATTGTGACTAATTTATTACCATTACAAGATAATTCTATCTCATATATTGTTACCGTGGCTGAATTATATTTTCCTACAACTAAGATTAATGAATTGTCTAATATGATTCAAGATTCTTCAAGTAAGTTGTATACCAATTCCACTGGTGTTTACAATTCTTTAGCTAATTTAATTGATCCAACTATCCCTTTAACAGGTCTTATTACATCAGATAATTCAAATGATACTAATGATGCAAATAATTCATCGTCAACTTCTGATTTGATTTCCACTTCATCTTCATCTGATACCACTTCATCTTTGAACAATGATGACGACAGTGATTCCGATTCTTCTGGTAGTTTAGATTCATATAGAAAGACATCAAATAAGAATACAAATGGTGTTGATTCTAATGCAAGTTCACACAAGAAGAGAATTATTGCGATTTGTGTTGGTTCAATTATTGGTAGTTTAGTTTATTTCACCGCAATGGGATTCGTTTCTAAATATTTAATTAATAGATACAAGAAACAAGAAATTATTAAGGAATTGGTGTTAGATACATCAAGTGTTAGTTCCAATGAATCTAATCAAAATGAAAAAAGATCCAATCAAGAATGGATTGGTGTTGTTCCTGAACCAATGACATATACTGATGCAAATCACACTAATAATAATATTAATTCATACGGTGAAGGTACATTTATGACTGAAGTTGGTGTTGCTGTTAACGCTTATCGTGGTAATGCACAAGTTAGAGTCAATGAGGTTAATCCAATTAGTGAAGAGTATAATGGTTCTCATTTTTAGACATTTTTGAATGTGTTGTATATTCTTAGTGTAAACTTATTTAAATTTTATATATAAAAAAAAAAAAGAAGAATTAAACTATTTTCGATATGAATCAATGAATATAAGTTGTACTATTATTTTATATAAATTCAAAACAAAAAAAAAAATTACATAGTATTCAATTTTACTGTTTTAAAAATTCAATTATACATTTAGAACTCTTATCAAAATCTTCAAAAAGAACATCATGACCAGTATTAAATTCTACAACATGATTATTGGGGAAATATTTATTTAATAATGAATAATTATTAGAGAACAAAGGTGATTTTAATCCCCTTAAAAACAATGTTTCAATGCCGTTACAGGGACCAGATATTGAATTATCAAATTTAGGCCAATCTTTCAAATCATTTAAAATATTTGGAAATTTTTCGATGGGTAAATAATATTTAATATTTGAACCAATTTTTTCATTTTGTTTATTTCTGAAAAACCCAGAGGCAAAATACCAACCCAATTGCTTTATGAGTTTATCTTTCCAATTTGGAGTACCAGATGGAATATGAACTTCACCAAGATGAATCCTTTTGATAATATTTATTTTGTCAATTAATTCTTGAGGTAATTGTGGTGTATAATAAGGTGGCATATCAATAGATACAATTTTCCTTATAATATCTAATTCATTTAAATTAATGGCACTTAACATTGCAATTTTGGCCCCCATGGAAAATCCAATAATGTTTAAACCACGATCTTGTAATTCAATTTTATTAAATGTTGTGTTAATAAAATGAATTAAGTCATTAACCATTAGTTTATAATTCAATTCAGAAGTGATGGGTGAATTACCGTGATTTCTTAAGTCAATATTGTAAATATCTGTATCAATCTCTGATTTAATGAAACGATTCAATTTATGGAAATTTGATTTATCACCTAAGAAGCCATGTAGATTAATAATAATTGGGTTTAAAGAATTGATACGAGTTTTCAATTTATTGTATGCTAACTTAACAGGCGACATCGAAGTTCATTTTGGGAGACTTAGCAGTATTTATATCGTTTTAAATTTGATACAAACTAAAATCAATATTTACATATATTTAAAAAAAAAATTAAAGTTCAAAAAAATTAAAAAGTAATGGTTGCTAGGAGATTCGAACTCCTGCATCTGACGATACCTGAGTGTTCCCGTTTTTCAACAGTAAAGATGAATATCTTGAATCAGGCGCCTTAAACCACTCGGCCAAACAACCAATTTGCAAATTTTTTTCTAGCGCTGTTTTCTATCAATGTCAGATTGCCGGGCAAATTAAAGATAATAACCACCATTACAGCAAGTGTAGTTTATTAATTTATTTATTTATTTTCAAATTTAAAATTTATAATTGTTTTAAACGATTTAATAAGTTAACAGTTTACAAATCACTCAGTTGAAGAGTGTTTTTTATAACATTTCTTTGTATAAATGCAAGACAAAAATAAAAGATATTTTTTTTAAAGATTATAATTATGATTAATTTTAGATTATACAATAATATATAAATAATTATTAGAAGGTATATATTTATATTTTAAATTTTATTTGTCCATTTAATAAAATAAATTATTTAAAAAACTGTAACAGTCATGGTATTAGCTGGGTCTTTGGTCTTTGGTTCAAGATCAGGACTACAATCAGAAACATATTCCACAGATAAGTATCTTTCAATAATAGCAACTTGTGGTTTACCATTAGCGACCATGGTTTGTGTTTCGACGGTGTATGGAGTTCCTTCTAAAGTGTTTGATGGCATAGTATCACAATTCGTTATGGTCCTTTGGGCATTTATGGAGGTTAATAAAGATAATGATAAAATAATTGAATTAATTGAAAGTTTCATTGTAATTTAAATTGGTATTATTTGATATGTTGTGTGTTGGTTATTAAAATATTATTATTAATTATAGTAAGATTCAAAAAATAATATTCTAAAATAAAGACAATTATAAATGTTATTAATAAGTAATCCTTAAATAAATTTTTTCAAATAAATAAGTGAAATTCATTTATATATATTTCAAGAAAGAATCAACATGATTACCAATTTAAGCAGATAACCTCAAAATGTTTTAAATTTCCCGAATTGAATTAAAACTTTATTGTTTTAAAATCGTGTAAATGTCCCAAAAGGGTAATTTGCATGTTTTTTGAAAACAAAATTATATGAGAACATTAACCAAATGAGATTCAATTACCCTTTTAGTAAATGGTACAAAACAATATGGAAGTATATAGTGGTTACATGATGAATCTGTCATTTTTTACCAATCTTTTGAAACCAACCGAAATAAGTTAATACCAAAGAGACAAAAAGAAAAAAAAATTAATTAAAGAAAACTTTATTGTTTATTTAAATGATTATTGTTAAAATAGAATTGGTAATAAGATATAAAATGAAAAAATATATATTTTAGATAAAATTATAATATCCCAATTTAACGAGAAGTAGCAGTAACCTTTTGGAAAGCACCCTTAGCTTGTTGCTTAGAGATCTTAGCACCACCGTTCTTAGCTAATTCAGCCTTTCTAGCAGCTTTGTCAGACTTCTTCTTTTCCTTATCAGCCTTCTTCTTTTCTTCTCTTTGAGCCTTTCTAACTTCTGGCTTAATAGATCTTCTTTCTTTGATTAAATCTAAAGAAGCACCAACAATTGGTCTTTGAGCCTTAACAGTCTTTCTGGTTCTCTTCTTGGCAACTTCTTCAGTGATACCTTTCTTGTGGTGTCTTCTGTATAAGACAGTCCAGTGAATTCTTCTTGGGTTCTTTCTTTGGTGGAATAAAGAAGCAGATTTAGAATTTTGGAATCTGAAAATCTTAGAGTCACCTCTGACAAAAAGAGTACCTCTACCTGGGTAAATCTTAGAACCTGAAAAGGAATCAATTTCAACCTTCATTTTTCTGTAATAAATAAATAATTTATTAAATTTCAATTAATTTCCATCTTAAATAAATAATAACAATCAATTATGGGAATATTGTTATATATTTATTAATAATTTAATTTAATTCAAATTTAAATATAATTTGTTAGTAAAACGGGGGAACTTTCACAATAATCAAAATTTGCAGAAACGACAACGACATGTTAAACAACATGATAAATATCGTTTCATTACTTTACACTATGGGGGGTACATACGCTTTTAGTTAGTCTAGTTACTAATTTGTGAATTTTGAAAATAATGGAAGAAGTAAATTAATAATTGAAATATTTGTTAATAATGAATATTGTTGCGTTGCAAAATCGCAGTGTTTCCCACCGTGTATTTCCACAGAAGCTTCCGGGACATCCACCGCAAATCCTCTCCCTTCTTCCCACACACACCATTTTCACCGCAACGGTCCCCCCAGAGCACACCATTCCAGACAGAACCCACGCACTTCAAACACAAAACAGCAAAACCACAAAAAGTTTCAAACTGGAAACAAATTTCCTGAACGGGAAATTTCCAAACGTGAAAAACAAGAAAAAATTTACCGCGAAAAATTTACACCAACCGTGGTCCCAGAATGCACGGATGTTAAGCAGTCCTTCAAAAATAGACGCAATTTTTATTTTTTCATCATCGATTTTTTTTTTTTCAACTATAAAAAAAAAAAATTTTTCGACATTGTAAAATTTTATTCTCTCTTAGATAACCAATTTAGACCGGAGTGTTTATTATAATAACAAAGAATTCGCAGAGATGGTCAGTATAATTTGATTTAATATTAATCTATTATTAATTGTGGAATAATGTATGCATTAATAATATTTTATCTTTTCACAATGTCAATAACAAGAAACATAATTTACTAACAATCGTTTAATTTAATTTAATCTAATGTCATTAAAGCATTTGAATTAAATGAATTTATTCATTTTAAACAGGCCCCAGTTAAGAACCAAGAATCCATTAACCAAAAGTTAGCTTTAGTTGTCAAGTCTGGTAAGATTACCTTAGGTTACAAATCTACCATTAAGGCTTTAAGACAAGGTAAATCCAAGTTAGTTATCATTGCCGCTAACACCCCAGTCTTAAGAAAATCTGAATTAGAATATTACGCTATGTTATCTAAGACCAGAGTTTACTACTTCCAAGGTTCTAACAATGAATTAGGTACCGCTGTCGGTAAATTATTCAGAGTTGGTGTTGTTACCATCTTAAACGTTGGTGATTCTGATATCTTAACCACTTTAGCTTAAATCATATAATTTTAATATTTTTATATAACAATTTATATCTTAATTTAATAATTATTTGCATTTTTCTATCTTAAATTTATTGTATTTTCTACGTTTTATTTTGTGTTATGACCTACTGAAGCGATTCGGTACTTCGAGATAGTTATAGCATCTAGCAAATATGATCCAGTCTCTAATTAAATATTTAACCTTCTACTCAAACCGTTAATAATTTAATCTTTTCTTATTTTATTAGAATATGTTATGCAATTATGCCTATAGAAAATTATATATTATATTGAATTATATTATTATACAGAGTCTCTTAAAATATTATTACAATATCAATATTTATCCTTTCAAATATTGATATAGTCATTGTGTTTATGTTTCCTTAAATTGTAGAATATGTAGTGGTTACGAAATGGTTTGTCATTTGTAATTTATCTTTATCATTGTCTTATTGATTATTGGTTAGTTGATTTAATTTAATAAATCACCAATACCAAAATATTGTTCGACACCATATGGACCTGGATTCTTCCAATAATCATCAGTATAAGTTAAAATGGTAACTTGAGAACTTAATTCATCCAAGATAGCTTGAACAGCAATTAATTGATTGGACTTACTTGGAATATTACCACCATTTTGAATACCTTGTGATGGATAACCAGTTTCAGTAATAACAACATTACCACATGCATTTTGAACAATTTCTAATTGACCCTTAACAAAACTACCTGATGTTTCAGCACTAGAGTTAACATCAAAATATGAATGTGGATTAATACCAGCAAAATCAATTTCGGATGATGTACATAATTCTGGATGATTTTCAAATGTAACTGGTGGTTCACTTGTTGTAATTTGACCAGAATAACCAGCATTCGATAATTGTGATTTAACACTAGAAATCTTATTAATTAAATCACTAACAGAACAATAACCTGAATTGATTGCTTCATTACCAATTGTAATATATTCAAAAATATCCCAACCATTATTTTGACCATATGAAATTAATAAATTTAAACCATCATCTAATGAATCAACACCAGCATCACCAATCCATAAACCTTGATTGACTTTAATACCTAATTCAACACAACTTGGAAGTACAGTTTCAAATGAATTACAATCTGTACCATAAATACGAATTTGTGAAATACCTTTATTTTTAATGATTTGTAAATCATTGGCAACATCACTAGATGATCTACATGAACCATCACTGTTATATGGAGAATATGCTAAAGCAACTGGTACAGAAGATAATTTACCATCACTTGAAGATGACGATGAAGATGAGGAAGAAGAATCAGAAGAATCAGAAGAATCAGAAGAATCATTATTTGTAGATTGTGTCTCTTGAGTATTGCTTGTAGAAGAAGTGAAGGTAGTAGTTTGGGCAACTGGTGTGGTAGATGTGGTCGAAGTAGTTTCAAAAAATGGAGTAGATGTGGTAGATGTGGTAGATGTGGTAGATGTTTCATCATGGTTTTCAACCAAGTCATCATTGACTAAAGTAGAAACAAAAATTTGAACATTATCAGTAGTAGCAGCGACATCATCATGATGGTGAGTAATACCAGCAGAAGTGACTAAAGTACTAGAGGTAGCAACAACAAATTGAGAAGTGGTAGAAGTAATAGCAGCTGGTTCATTAGAAGAAGAAATAGGAGCGGCAATTTGTTCAGTTGAAGAAACAACTTGAGATTCAACAGATGTAATAAAAGTTGAAGTTAGTTTTGGAGAAGTGGTGATTGCGGCAGATGTGGTAACTGCTTCAGTAACTGGAATAGAGGTAGTAGTTTGTGCAACAGAAGCTACAGTGTTGATTTGCACATCTTTTTTCAATAACATAATAGTTGTAGTTGGTAAAGCAGTTGGATCGACGTTTGACGGAACTTCAGTACTAGTGGATGTAGAATCACCATCGATGATAAAATAAACTGTTGGAGCAATGACAATTTTTGTAGTGGTAGAATATGTTGTAGTTAATGTGTTTGTTGTACTAGCAGTGTGAAGTCTAGTGACTAATTGTCTCTTATTAATAACTGGAATAGCATTAGCAAATGAAAGTAAAACAAATAGTAAATAAACTATTTTAAAATTTTGGAAAGATCTCATTGTAAAAGGAATGAATGTGTTAATTTTGAATGAATGTGAAGTTATTAAAATATTTTGTTTTAATGATTTATTCGAACTGGATAGAAGCAAATAAAAGAATTGATATACATCTTACAAATTTGTTACATGTTTATATACTAACGATCGTTAATTTCATCAATTCAGTTTAGTCGAATAAAGCTGGACAAGTTGGAGTTTTGACTTAAAATTAACTTGGTAAGAAAAACACATAAACAAAGATTTTCCTCCAGATTAAAGATGTAAATCCACTAATTATTTCAAAAAGGAAAACCAAGATTCTGCTTTAAACTGTAAACAAATTCTGTTTACCTAAAGTGTCAAACATTTGAGGTAACTTATTGTTTAAAGGCATGTTAATGGCTGGTCATTTCCCTTTTCGGAATTTTTAAAAATCTCAAATTTGAATTTTTGTTTTCGAAAATCTTGAAAAAGAAAAAAAAACCATTTTGCTGGTAATAAAAAAACATGTAAACACACAGTATAAAAACAAAAACAAATGTTTGTAAACTGTTTAAAAACCTAAAATGTTTACAATCAAACTTGTCCAACCAGTGAATTGCTTTGCTCCCTTACCATGGCCGTCAATTGGATCATAATTCTCAAATACAAAATTGGTCTCTTGCCAATTATTGTATACATTGTCAATCAGGTTCTTCTTTAAATTCGTATAAACATTGTATGCATTCTTTGTAGCACGGTCAAAATCTTGTTCTTTGCCAAGCTCAATTCTTGGATAATAATGCTTTAAGGCGTCTAAAATCAAATAATTGATGTTCATCCAAATATTCCCCCTCCAGTAATCTTCGCCTTGGCCAAAATATTCATCTTGCTTGGATAATGACAATATACCATATGGAGAGAAAAGTTTATTTTCATCACTAATTAAGTTAACAATAGACTCTAAATGTGCTGAATTGCTTGGAATTAATTTTAATGCAAATGGTAATACGGAAATATAACCTTCATGGCATACTTTCTCCATATCATCATCTAAATTAAGTGTTACGTCACAATAACAGCCTGTCTCTTCATCCCAATGTAAATTTTCAAGATTTTCAATAATTTCCCTTTCTAATTTAGCAAACCTTAACACATCATTTTCATAATTTAAAATTTGAGCAATTTCCTTCATGGATCTTGTCATAATACCAACCCATGCCAAAGTATCGACATTCAATTCTGCAATATCAGGAGTTTCTGCTCTTGGATAATCATCTAACCCACTTGGAAGACAATGAGAGGATGTACGACCAACCCATTTGAAGACAGCATCTTTATTAATTATATCCCATAATGGTTCATCTTCTAATATTTCCTCGTATTCTTCAATTAAACCTCTTTGAGTTCTAGTAAACCATTCAAAATGTTTTAAAAGTTTTGGATAGATTTTGGAACCATAGTTGATTAATAAATCAGATGAGTTAATTAATTGTTCAGTTTCTGACTCAAGAATATTAGCATCCTCATCAGATCTTTCTTGTTGATTGTTATTTAAAACTTTGTCCAACATTTCACTAAAAGCTAATAATAAAGTTGGTGGGTTAGCAATGTGTGGACTTTGAACAGTAAATTCATCTGGGACTCTTCTTCTTGCTTCAGGACCTAAGATAACTTCTCTTGCAATCCAACCATCATCATCAATAATATTAAACCAACTATTAACAATTTCAAAAGCTAGATCAAAATCATATTCCATAATTTGTAATAAATGGAAACCTTCATCCCAATAAAACCCACGTGGAAAAAAAGCACGACTTGGTACACTAGTAAATAATTCGTAGGGGCCTTCTGAACGACCCTTAACCAAATCGATCTTTTCAAATTGATCTTCATTGAATACGGTTGTTCTATCAATAATTTGATCACCTTGGAAGTAACCAATACCACCTAATAAATTAGATAAAATCTCGATAGCAAATGAACGTTTCCCCTCTTTATCCTTATCAGTCATACTAAAATGTTTATCAAATCTAATGTTAACTTCATCCAATGCATTAGAAATTAATCTAGTACCATCATTTTTTGAATTAATATTTTCTTTAACATTTTTACGACTATTGTAAATGATATCAAATTCAAACCCGTCATCCTTTATCACGTTGAATGTTTTCTGAATAAAATGAGTATTACTTGATGGGAAATTATTTAAATTTCTAATGGTAAGCATACTTGGAATATAAGCAGGATCAATATTATCACTATGTTTAGACATAATATCTTGTAATGATTGAGCAACAAGATTTTGATAAATCTCTTTAACTTGCCACATTTCTGTATCAGGAATATGGAATGACATATGACTTGCCTTAGAACAGTCAGCACCCTTTTCGACTTCCATAGTCGCTAGAGCTTCATTATTCCAATAAGAACCAAAATTATCATTAATATTAATTTTATAATCACCTAATTGTTCAGAATTACCAATAAACTCAAAATTATTTTCTTTTCTATTATCTAATTTTAAAAATGAATTTGATGATTTACCAGAATTTTGATTCATATAAACCACCATAGAGATAGCAATTTCTCTTTCAGGATTTAAAGGTTGACCCCTAATTCTAGTAATCCAATTTTGACCATCATGACTCTTAGCGAATGAAATTGTTAAATTTAAATTATTAACTTCATCTAAGATATTTTCTTGACCACCAATTCTTGGATCATAAATTTCCCAACTAAATTTATCTAAATTATCATTCATATCAACTTCATGTCTAAAATGTTTATAACCATCAAATGAAGAAGAATCGAACCACATGATACCCATCATGAATGGTGTTTCATCAATATAACGTGGTCTAATACCAAAATAGCATTGTGGATTATAAGGTGCCCATAATAATGAATTTTTAGTATAATCTTGATATTTTTCAAAATCATTAAGTGCATTAATTAAATTGAAAAGATTAAACGTCGTAATCAATTGAATTATTAGTCTTATCATGTTGCTTTTTGGTCTTATTCAAATTACAAATTTAATTCAAAATTATTCTCTTTTTTAAGAATTTAACTTTTTCCAAATTGTACATTTTTTTTGCATTTTTTATCAAAATTGATTATTTCCTGTTTTTGAAATAAATAATTTTTGAACCATCATCTAAAGTCTGTAAATCGAATAATTGTTGAATCTTCAATTCAAAATTTCCATCAAATGGTATATTATGTAACCAAATTTCCCTAAATGCCTTTAATGATAATTGATTATAAGATTTGCTACAAGTCATTAAACATCTTTCCTGCATTTCAAAAATCTTACCAGCCTTTATTAAGAAATCGAATATCAATTGATTGTCCCTATAGTGTTCATTCAAAATTTGAAACCAATGATCAGGTTTAGTTTCAGGTATACAATAATTTGTAATAAAGTTAATTAAAATACTATCTACCCCCTGGAAATTCAATAATGTTGATATTGATTTATTTAAATTTATTTCAATATGTGATAAATATAATATGAAAATGGTTGTGAAACCGTTATTGTTAGCAAAATTTGGTAAATTTTCCACTAAGAATGATAAAATAACATTACCAATTAAATTAAATTTACCCTTTCTCAAATAAAAATTATATGATTCGATGTAAACTTTACCAACAAATTCTATGAAAATAAGGTCATTTTTATTTTTATCCCAAATAGATATAATTATTTCTCTTAATTTTCTTAACCCATGTTCCACTAGATTATCATTTGTACATTGTTTAATTTGCAATAACAAATTATCTCTCTCTAATTGTGAATTTAGTAATTTATTAAAGTTTTTAGTATCCTGTTGTCTACTTAATAAAGATGCATCTAGTAAAAAATTATTTTTAATATTTTCACTTGATTCTTTAGAAAATTTCTGTCTACGTTTATCCATGTTTGTCATATTATATTAAATATTATATTTTAAAGATGATTTGATGTAGTGTAATAGCAATTTTTGTATGATGCAATAGCAAATATATTTATATTTTTTTTTCTTAAATCTGTATTTTTTTTCATATTGAGAAAAAAAATTAAAATCAAGATTGGAATAAAGTAATATAATTAAAGAAATCAAAAAAAGCAATCATTTTTTAACCATTGGTTCAATGCCAATATCTTCTAATAAATCTTCAAAAGTTGTATTTTCATTTAATTCAGTAGGTTTATTATATTTAATCATATCTTTTAAAATTTTAATTAATTCACGCATTATTTTCAATCTCTTATTAAGAATTAATTCCAAATTATTAATTTTCTTTAATATACGTTTATTATTTTCAATTTTCACTGGATCAAAATCTTTCTTACATTTGTTTATCTCTTCAATTTTCAAAGGAATATCAGTTTTCAAAAAATTCAATCTCTCCAATATTTGATTATTATCTTTCAATTTTTCTAAATCTGAGACTTGTTTCTTTAAAGAAGTGTTCAATCTTTCCAATTCCATCAATCTACCTCTTTTATCATTAATTTCTGACATATTTATTAAATTTTCAGATTGTTCCATGGTTAAATCTTTATCCCTTGCACAATAAATAATTGATTTACCAAATGTAAATGAATAAATTTTATTATCTTTAGTTAAAGAATCTAAAAGTTTAAGTAATTGTGGTTTCTTTATTTTACTATTTAAATTTGATGATATATCATTAAAGTTATAAGGTTTTAAAATTTTATTAAAATAATCATTAACGAAATCCAAATCGTTAATTTTGGATGAATTGTCATCTTTGTCACCATCAGTTTTAATTTTTTTTCTAGGTGGCATTGTGAATGTTTGCAGAGATTGTAAACTTGATATGTGGGTATATAAAATGATGTATATGTGCTGTTTATTAAATTCTAAAAGTGGTAAGAAAATAAACAAGATTTTGAAGTACCCTTAAATGCATTTTATAGGAAAACCAAATTTCAGCGGCTAAAATACATTGAATAATAGATTGGTAATAACAAATGTAATTGGCTAGTGATTTCGGGGAATGTTAGTTCTAGGTATAAAAAGTTGATATGTGATCTGTTAAAAGAGTTGTTAAACTTGGAAGAAAGAAATATGTATATTTACTTTACCATGATTATTATCATAATAAAATGTGTTAATCAAACCACTATCAACAAACCCTAATCCATAGACAAACCCTAATTTGTTTAGCCCTAACTTACTTTAAACCAAACCCTAACCAAACCCTAAAAATAAACGAGAATGACCCCACCTTCGTACTCACGCTACCGCATCGGGAAATGCCTTCCCAATTAAGTAACCGGTTCCCAAAGAAGAAACCATTTCCCAAACAGGCAACCGCCATTCGGAATACCGAACTTTTCATTTCTGTTTTTTTCCCGTTTGGAACAGAAACTAACGTCAACCCCCACTTTTTATATTATTCTCACTAAAAACCAGTAGGAAAAAATAATAACTAATAGAAAAAATAATTTTGGTGGGACTCCAGTGAAAAAAAAAAAAAAATAGAAAAATAGAAAAAATAAAGAAATAAACAAGTAATTAGTAATAATAACAATAACAATAACAATAATAATAATAATTAATCAAATATATTCAATATATTTTAGTCATATAATATATATCTTACAATTGTTTCAATACAAAAAATCAATACATTACAGATGGAAAAAATTGAAGTGGGAACTATTATAGATTCAAATAACACAACAACAATAAATACAAACACAACAACAAATGTCACTAAAAAGAAAACAAGTGGTTCAGATGCACCAAGACCACACGTTTGTCCAATTTGTCAAAGAGCATTTCATAGATTAGAACATCAAACAAGGCATATGAGAACACATACTGGTGAAAAACCACATATTTGTGATTTTAATGGTTGTACAAAAAGATTCTCTAGAAGTGATGAATTAACTAGACATAGAAGAATTCATACAAATCCAAATCCTAGAAGGAAACGTGGTAGGAAAAAGAAAAGTGAATTAAAAATTATTAATAATGATAATTTTATAGATAATAAAATTGATATGAATAATAATAATAATAATAATACATTAATACAAGATGAAAATAATAAATTTGATAAAGTTAAATTTCAAATTGGTGATAATGATACAGATTCAAATGTTTCATCACCTGTACAACAAAAGCAATCAATAAATTATAATAATAACAATAATAATTTAGATAATTTTAATAATTTTAATAATTTTAATAACAATAATTCTTCCAATAATTTAATACCACTTAATACTTCATCAAGTTTTAATAATATTTCAAATAATAATATTTCAAATATTTCAAGTAATAATAATAGTTTTATTAAAAATAATAGTAATAATAATAGTAAAATTAGATTAAATGTATTGTCATCTTTACAAATGATGACTCCATTAACTAATCAAAATAATAACAATCAAAATAATAATAATCAATTAAATACTAGTAGAAGTTCAACAATGTTAAGGCCAATGTTTATGGATACGCCAGATAATTCAACTAAATTAAACAATACTAACAATAATATTACAAATAATATTACAAATAATATTACAAGTAATAATAGTAATAACAATAATAATAATAACACTATAAATAGACCATTTGAAAATAGTAGTAGGATTTTAGCTAGACCAAGATCATTAACTGATATTAAAATGTTAAATAATATGAATAATAACCATAATACTAATAATACTAATAATGGATTATATAAAAATTCAAATTTTAGTGGTAGTAGTGTAGGTTTAAATTCAATTAATATGGATGGTTTCGCTAAATTAAAAAGACCAAATTCTGTTTTAAGTTTAAATAATTTAATTTTAAATAATGATTATGATGATGATGATGATGATACAGATTCAGAAATTGATTTAAATAATAATTCAAATAAATTAAGAGAAGAAAATGATTATATGCAAGAATTATCAAGGAAAAAATCAAAAACATCAACACCAACAAATATTTTAAGTAGATCTGGTAGTAATATTAATTTAAATACTTTAAGCACTATTGCAACATCAAATTTTTTCACTGATGAATTAAATAGTAAATTAACTAAAATTGAACAAAATCAGTCTATTCAAAATAATAATAATAGTAACAGTAATAATAATAACAGTAACAACAATAACACAAACAACAATAACTCAATACCTTCACAAAATACTTTGCCACCAATTAGATCATTACAATTACAATTCCCAACAGATTAAACTGATTTTCTATGTTCATAGAACAATAATTTTCTCCATTTTGACATTAAAGGTTTTGAAATTATTAAAAGTATGAATAATTGATTCATAAATAAACAATTCAAGAACAATTTGCATATGCGAAAATAAGAAAAAAATACAGTTTCATTTTTTGTTTTGAAATATAAAAGAGTCTAGATCTTTCACCCCATGGGGAATAAAAAATTAAATTTTATAACAACAAGTGATTTTACATTACAATTTCAATTCAATTCAATTTGTTACAAAACAGGAAACTCACCCGAAAATCCTTGCAAGAATTAATGTCTCATATTAAATATTCCGGATTTTCAAATACGTAATGTAATATACAACAAGAATATGCCAACAACAACAACAACAACAGACACTTGTTATTAAGATTTTCTCTTTTCCATGGAAAAATTCAAAAAACTAATTATAAACGATAATGGAAAATTTACAGTACAACACTTGTACACCTTCAAATATAATTATTATTTATAAATTATTCAATCAATCATAATTGTAACAATAAATATTCAATTCATCAAAATTCAAAGCCTAGAAAATTCCTCTCAACATTATTTTTTTCACCTTTTTTTCTTCTTGTTTCTTATTATAGACACTTTTCTTTTTGCGATGAGCCGATTTTGATTTTTTTTTTTTTTCTATTGCCTTCTTACAATTACTGTTTTGAAGTTTATTATTATTTTTTAGGTTTTCATGGCAACGGAAAAAATTTTAATACTAGGTGTATGTCAAGTGATGTTACAAATGTCATTAATTCAATTTTATTGGAAAACTTATATATAAGATTAATTATTGTTTGTCTCTTGATTGATATTATTACAACAATTATTTTCTCTTCTTATAATTATCATCAATTTACAACTGTCAGTTAATTACAAGCAAGTTAAAAACACATATATATTTGATCCAATTGATCTATTTATGAACAAAATATAATACATTTCAACATATTTTTACATCCCCCCTTTCTAAACATATCTCAAAATCAAAATTAAATTTAAATTAGATTTAAATTAAATTAAATAAGCAGATTTCCTTATTTCAATAAACAACGTCATGGCCGCATTCAATAATTATTGTATTAATTGTGATAAATTAATAATACCAATGAAAAATTTTAATAATAATAACAAATTATATTGTTCTAAATTTTGTCATGATCATGATAATTGTTCATTTGAAAGAAAAATTATTTCAAATAATGATGAATTAATTAATGATATTTCAATTATTAAATCACCTCTACTTTTACCAATTCAAGATAATGATAATAATAATAATAATAATAATGATATCGATTTATCAATACAAGATAATAACACAACAAATTTACAAATTCATAAAAAAATTAATATTCCTTTCAATTATGGTTTAGATAATTTTAATCTAAACTATTTTAATGACCACATGGCTGAAAATTATTATAAGTTATGGTTAAATAATAATATTTAATCATTAACGTTAACTCTTTATAAGCCTCAATTCTGACAATTATGTCTCATTTTCTAAATTTTTTTTTTTTAACATTTTTTAAAATCA
>JAJLYE010000005.1:0-12323 GCA_030571715.1 Grigorovia jiainica (nom. inval.) | reverse complement strand
GCACCCACAGTTGCACTGGCAATACCACCAGCAATACTACCTGTAGTATTGTTACTTTGTCTCTTTATACTATTTCTTGTATTATATGGATTCGATGATGGATTTCTTCTTGAACTACTACTACTAATTCTACCATTTTGATATGGATGGACAGCACGCAAATTTGTATCATTTGATGAGTCATTAAAACTGGAATCATTTGGTGTAGGTTGACTGTTATTATATGAATTTAATTCCTTATTATTATTATTATTATTATTATGGATATTATATGGATTGGATTGATTTTGTCTGTTATTAGGAGAATATTGGCTTGTTGCATTATATGGTTCATTACTTCTGGAGTTATACGGATCATGACTTCTGGAACCATATGGATCATTACTTCTGGAACCATATGGATCATTACTTCTAGAGTTATACGGATCATTGCTAGAACCATACGGATCATTGTTCTTTGAACTGTATGGATCACTACTTCCCGAATTATATGGATCATTACTTCCGGAATTGTATGGATCGTTTCCCCTATTATATGGATCACTAGAAGTGTTATATTTATTTTCATCCATACCATATGGAGCGGCATTTAAATCTGTTGAAACTGCATATGGATCAAAATTGTTTTGATTTGATGGTTCTGGTTCAACATTATCATTTCTTTTACTTGACTTTTTCCTACCAAATAATCCATTCTTCTTATGACTCTTTTTCCTTTCAATTTCTGGATCAACATCCTTAATTGATTGATTTAAATCATCAGAGGGATCTTCTTCAGGTTCAGGTTCAGGTGGTCTTGCATATTGTTCATAACCTTCTGGTGCATAAAATTTATCAGTACCTCTCTCTCTAGCAAATTGACCATATGCAGCGAATTTTTCACGATGTTGTTTATTGGGGTTTTTCACTGTAATACCTAAATCACCCAACATTTCTCTATTTTGTTCAGGAGTATCCTCTGGTGGAGGTTTAATCTTAAAGAATTTCTTCAACCCCATGCCTATATTATGGTTGTTTTCACGATTATTTGTTACAATTCTTTAAATTGATTTATGACTAAACTAGCTTTTTTTCATACTTTAAAGATTTATGAAATATTTTTTAAAATTTATATGCGGGTAAACACACCGATTGATTACCAAATTTATATACAATTACATACCACGGAATGTGTTCTTAGAGGCACTTCTTCTACCAGAATATCTTTGTTTAGTTCTACCGTTATCCTTCTTTTCAGATTCATCATCAGAATCGCTGTCAGAATCAACTCTTTTAGCCTTTGGTTTCTTTTCAGCTTTCTTTGGAACAAATGTTAATTCTGCTTCACCACGATGGTTACGATGTAATATACTGTCATCGTTTCTCTTAGCGGCATCTTCTTTGTTTAATTTCTTAACTTGATCAGCAAATGTGACCTTTTGTGTTTTATCATTGGCATTTGATGAAGTGGATAACTTTAATTCATTCATATATCTTTCACTAGCCTCCTTTTCTTTCTTTCTACGTTCAATAGATTTTAATTGTTTCTGTATTTTCTTTTTAGTGTCTTCATCAATTTCCTCCTTTGCAGGTTCTTCTTCGCTATCACTTTCACTTTCATCTTCGCTATCTTCATTGTCACCATATGGTTTACCATCCTTCATGGCAATTCTTTCCTCATCAGATTCTTCAGCAGCAGTTAAAGCTCTAATACGTTTAGCGGCACCTTCATCAGTTTCTCTAGCAGATTTAACTGGGTTCAATTGTTTGTAATCATAAGATTCTTCATCAACTTGGAAATCTTCATCTTCGAACATTTCTTTGAAACGATCATCAGTAACGACTTTATCCACAATAGAATCACCACGTTTTTGTGATAATCTATCAACCAATGTTTTATTAACTTTAATCTTGGGTTTTTCAACAGCACCAGATGTTCTAATTCTGGATTCTCTTTCTTTATCAATTCTACGTCTAATTTCTCTATCTCTTTGATCTTTGAAGGCATTTGGATTAGCAATTAATGATAATTTATCATATAATTCAGTATTGATGAAATAACCATGCATATAGGCTCTTAAGACCTTAGAACCAACAAGATGTTGAATATTTAATTTCTTAACATCACCCTTAGTGATAAATCTGTAATTAGAGTAAATAGAATCACTTGGTTTTTCTTCTAATTCTTCTGTAATAGAATCTAAGAATGAACACCAACGTGGTGATGGACCTAAATGTGGGATATAGTAAGTATGCATTGGCATACCTTCATTAGCAGTGAAAAACATACCAGTACCTTTAATATGTTCGATATCATTAATATCAACACTTGGTTCCATAGATGCATAAGCTTTACCATCCACTCTATCCCAAATTTTAGCAATTCTCTTATCACAAGTAAGAATTTTATTTTCTTCACTAACATCATCTAACCAAATAATTTTTTTAATATCGAACCCATAACCTTGATCTTTAACCATAGCTGGTTCTGATGTACGTAAATCGTATAAATAAGTGTAACCATTTGAAGTACCACATGCAAAATTTAACCCATCTTGACGGAAACTAGTTGTAGTCACTTGGAATGGATTATTATCAATTTTATTCTCTAAGAATAATTTTGAAACACGAGAACGTGCTCTTGGATCCCAAAACTCTACAACATTAGTCTCCATAGCCACAGAGACTAACCCATTTACGTCATTAACATCCACGTGGTTAACACCATCAGAATCTAATTTAAATGGATTTAAGAATCTACCTTGTTCTAAATTTAATCTATAAAGTTCATTACCACTTGCCCCAACGTATAAATCACAATTAACTTTATTATAATTAATACTTCTACCAAATTTTGGAATACGTGTAGTGTAATGAATACCACCTTTACTTTGGAATTGAATACTTCTATCATTTTGTAAATGAACAGATTTAGTCCAATCATCAGATAATATAATAAAATCAACATTTTCAGAATCAGTATGTCTATCAAATTTTAATGATAAATTAGCAAAATCATAAACATGAATTTGTGGTTTATAAGTACCAGTAGCCATAACAAATTGTTGATCTGGTGATACTTTAATTTTATTTGATGCTTCACTAAATTCAAAATCTTGAATTAATTCCACTCTATTTTGATAATCTAAATCATTTTTCAATGATCTTTTACGCTTCTTGGCAATCCAGTCAGGTAAGGAACGTGATGTATTGGTACCAGATACTTGATACACTGAGATATCACTAGCAGAAGTTGATTTTAAAACCATTTGTAATGCGTTGTTAAATTTGTTTAATTTAAAATTTTAAAATTTAATAATAATTAATTAACTTATTTTTCATTTTTTTTTCAATGCTCATCGCAAAAAAATTTTCAAAATTTCCTCTTTAAGTAAGAGAAGTAAAATTTAAATTGTAAAATGTAAGCGTTTATACTGTGCATGGTATTTATTTATTGTAAATAGTTTATATTATATATTGTTATATGGTCTTACGTTCCCCAAGGAGAAATAAGTAATTTTATTATTATTATTTTTTCAATAAAGAGCGATTTTTAAAAAGAACTAATGTAAATTATAAATTGTTAATTTATTTTAAATTAATAATTCAATTCTTTCTATTTGGTTAAATGCAATTAAATGTTAATATTATTTTTTTCAAATTGGTCAATATGAATTGATTGTTGTCTACTATTATTTTGTACTCTGTTATGACCACCTAATATGTAATTCTTACCTGTATTAACAATTTTATTATTATTATTGTTGTTGTTGTTGTTATTATTGGTTGGATTACCATTTGAATTATTAATATTAGTATTGTTGTTACTATTATTATTATTAGTAGTAGTAGTAGTAGTAGCAGTAGTATTTATATTTATTGGTGATGATACACTTATAGGATTCATAGAACCAATTGAATTTAATAATTGATCATTCCAATGTGATGAAAAAATTAAATTTCTATTTGAATTACTTGTTAATGGTGTATTTGGTGTTGAATGATGGAAATCTTGTGTTTGATCAATAGTATTTTGTGTAAAATTAAAATTATTTGAATAATTTGAACTAAATGATCTATCCGAATCCATTTTATTATTGTAATTTATGCTATTGATATTGTTATTATTAATTTTATTGTTAGTATTATTATTATTATTTTGAATGTTAATATTTAAATTATGAAGATTGTCGTTATTAGTATTATTAATATAATTTGTTGATTGGTAATAGGTTTGCTTTAATTGTGGTGTAAACGAAGATGCAATATTGTTGTTGTTGTTGTTGATATTATTATTATTATTATTATTATTATTATTTGAAGGTATAAAAACAGATGATGAATATGCGTCATATTTATTTGACATATAATTTTTAATATTTTTCAATGGTTGTGGATGTTGTGTTTTCCCAATAGACATTGAATCATTTTCCTTAAATGAATTATTATTAATAAAATTATTATTTTGAATAGTGTTATTATTAATTTTATTTTGATTATTGTTATTAATGATGATATTTTGTCTTTCCAATTGTCTTTCATCATAATCAAATAACATATCTTCAAAATCTGGTACAGATTCTAATAATTTACGAATATTAATAGTGATGGATTTCATTTTTGGTTGTTCTTGTTTAATAAATTGTTTATAAAATTTAGTATAATTATCAGTACCATCATTCCATTTTTCAATATAATTAATTAAAATATTTAATGATAATTTATTTTCATTACAAAAATTAATAAATTTAAAATTATTATTATTAAAATTGAAGAAAGAATTTAATAAAATCATGGATTGTCTTTGTAAAATTAAATTTTGTAATGAAATTTTATCAATAAATTTTAATAAATGATAAAATGCAATGTTATTATAACATTGAATTAAAATATGAATAAAATTAATTGAATTTAATTTAATATTTGATAATAATTTATCAGTAATATAATTAATTTTAATTATTGATGAATCAGATAAATTATTAATTAATAATGATTTAGTAAAAAAAGTAATAAAATTTAATTGGAAAAATTGTTCCTTTAATAAATATTTACAATTTAAATTTGAATCAAATTTAATTAAATTTAAATTTTGATAATTTTTTTTATAATCTAATAATAAAATTTCCTTTAAAAAATTAATTGAATTTAAACAATTTAATAAAAGATCAATAGTTTCTGAGTTAGATAATCTTACAGGTTTCTCTAAAGAATCGAAAATGAATAAAGATTTTGAAATTGGTGGAATTGGTGGTAATATTTCTGTTTTGAACCAATTTGGTAATTTAAATTTATAAATATTATCTTTATGATTAATAATTGAATCTAAATTTAATTTATAATTATTAATATAATTAGCAATAATGAATTCAATTATATTATAAATGGCTAATAAAGTTTGTGTGGTCCCCAAGAGTGATAAATTTTCATGAATTAAAATTGGTTTAAGATTAATTAAATCCCTTAATGCGATATTTAATAATAAAACTAATTTACTTTCATTAATGAAATTAAATTCAGGATGATCAATAACTTCCATAATAATTTTCAAATAAAATTTAATTTTATTATTTGAATCATTATCAATATTAGTCAATTCTAATGTGTTTAAATAATTTGTACAAGCAAAATTGAATACGATGGGATCAATAAGATTAAAATTAATGCATAAAATATCTTTATAAATTTTATTAATGAAAAAATTAAAAGGTTTAACATTTACATTATTAATATCGAATTGATCAGGAGTGAACATTGCAATAGTGAATTGTAATAAAGCATTATCCTTCCATAATTGTGATAATTTATTTAAATTTTGATATTGTAACCAATTTAAATTATTTGTAATGTCATTGATGTTATTTGTAACATTATAAATTAAATAATTTTTCCAAATAGGTAACCAAGAATATTTTAATAAATTGAAATGAAATTTATAATCCAAACCATTTTTTGTATCAGCGGTAAAATTTAATGTATTATTGTTAATTGACTCCCCCTTAATATTTGAATTAAAATTGTTATTATTTAAATAAACTGATTGTAAAAAAGTGTAAATACCAGGATATTCCATATCATATTGTTCATTTGAATCATCATGATCCGTGTTATTTAAAAATTTTTCCCAATTTAAGATAAAGTTGTTATTGATATTATTATTATCGATTAAATTTTCTAAATTTAAACTATTGAATAACAATACTCTTAAATTTTTAAAAACTGTAAAAGTTGCCAACAATTGTACTATCCAATTAAATTTATTATTATCATTACAATTCCAAATTACATTAAAACAATCCAAATTAGATAATTGTAATTGATCAAAATTTGTTGTTACATTAACACCATTCAATAAACAGAGGATCTTTTCCACGCACAATTTGATATCAGTTGTGTTAATGTTGTTATTCCGTCCATTATTTAATATTTGTAGTTGTTCAATTAATTGTTTATCCATTTTTGATACAATAATTTGCTTTAAAATTTCTCTCAATAATTGATACTTGTGTTTTGATTTAAATATGATCTAAAAAAATGTTTCAGTGTGTTTTTTTTTAAAAAAAAAATGTTTCAAATTAGGGCAAGTGAATAATATTAGAAGTAAATATATATCAAAAAATGAGTGCATTATTAGTTATCGATATGCAAAATGATTTTATCACGGGCACATTATCCGTACCACACGCACAAGAGATCATCCAACCAATTCAAAAATTAATACAAGACCCCGAAACAAATTGGGATTTAATTGTATTTACCAAAGATTGGCATCCACCAGACCATATTTCATTTGCCACGACACATAATTTACGCAATTTCCATCCCTTCACATACGTCAACGACAAGGGACAAGGAACTACACCCTCCAGATTCCCCAGTTTACTTTGGCCCAAGCATTGTGTCCAAAACACATTTGGTTCAGAGATCACGAAAGAATTACAAGATTTAATCGATCAACACGGTAAGGGGGACAACCCACCATACAAGATTGTAAAGAAGGGATACTTACCAGACAGAGAATATTATTCTGCGTTCCACGATATCTGGCATGAACACAGCACTGAATTGCATCAGATGTTGCAAGAACATCAGATACACACTGTGTATATTGTTGGATTAGCCACTGATTACTGTGTGTTACATACAGCGTTGTCAGCAGTGTCCCTGGGGTATCGCACTGTGTTGTTGGAACAATTGACAAGACCAGTAGACGAAAATTTCAATTTGTCCGTTTCTATTAATAGCACTGGGATTGAAACGGGCACGTGGGAATCACGTGGCTGAGAGCGGGTCCAGAACACCGCGGCCGACGCGTCCCGCCCGCACAGAAAACGTCGCACAAACAACACCGAATTTTACAACAACTGATTTCACAACAACCGTCGCCATTTTGAATATTCCATTATGATACTGTTGAAATTTGTATTAAATAATATATATATCGAATAGTTACAAGCAGATATATATATTACAATACAGTGTGTTTGCTTCCACAATACAATACAGTAACCTATATTCTACTATACCACCACAACAAGATGAAATTGCAAAATTTGCTTTTGAAACATAAATTCAAATTGTTAATAACGTGTTGCATCGTATTGTATTTCCTGTTCTGTATACACTGGGACCATACCAATATAATAAATCAATTCCAATGGGATAAATCAAATTGGTTACATGAAACTAAAAATAAATTAATGTTACCAACAACATCACACACAGAAAACATCAATTTGAAAAAATTTAATCAAAATTTAAACATACACTCCACAAACATTAATAAACTTAACCTTCGTGAACAACTAACATTAAATTTCCCCTACGATCCACACTCACCAATCCCAAGAAATATTTGGCAAACATGGAAAACTGGTCCCAACGATAAAAATTTCGAACCAACACTAAAAAATTACAACAACCTTTGGTTAGAAAACACTACACCACAAGACAAAAACAACAAGGCACCACAATGGCATTACTCACTAGTCCTAGATGATCAAATGTTGCCCCTCTTAGAGGACCTATACGGTTCCACACCCTTAGTAATAGAAGCATTCAAATTAATGCCAGCAATTATATTAAAAGCTGATTTCTTTAGATATTTAATTTTATTTGCTAAAGGTGGTATTTATTCTGATATGGATACTTATCCTTTGAAAAAATTAAATGAATTGCCATCTTTAGATCAATTGAAATTGAATGGTTTGGCACAAAGTGATACCATTTGGCAATATGGTAATATTAATAATTTATTAATTGATTTGAAGAATAAATTACCTTTGCAAGGGAAAAATAATAAATTGCAAGAACCTGGATTTGTAGTGGGGATTGAAGCTGATCCAGATAGACCAGATTGGCATGATTGGTACGCTAGAAGAATTCAATTTTGTCAATGGACAATTCAATCTAAACCAGGTCATCCAATTTTAAGAGAATTAATTTTAAATATTACAACAACAACATTAAATAGTATTAATTCAAATAAATTATCAATTTATAATAATTTAATTGATCATGAAAATATCGGGGATTATAATGTTAATTTAAGAGATAAAAGATTTTTGGATTTGAATTATCCACATAAACAATTGAAAAATTATAAAAATATTGATGGTACTGATATTATGAATTGGACGGGGCCTGGTATTTTCTCTGATATTATTTTCCAATATTTAAATAATCTTATTAAACAAAATAATGATATCGTAATAATAAATGATAATTTATTAATTGATAATATTCATAAAGATGATGGTACATTAAAATCAACACGTAAATTTTTAAATAAAATTATTGATTCATTATCTTTACAAAATTTAATTCCATGGGAATTTTTTTCATTAATTACAAAACCTGTTTGGATTGATGATATTATGGTTTTACCAATTACTTCTTTTTCACCAGGTGTTGGCAATATGGAAGCAGGTTGGGATGATGATCCAATGGCTTTCATTAAACATGTATTCTCAGGTTCTTGGAAATCTGTTGCGGATAATAATAAAATTAATTAATTAATTAATTAATTAATTGATCCATTGATTAACTAATTGATTGATTAATTGATTAACTAATTGATTGTTTTTAGGGGGGGGTCTTATATTATTGATCACATTCATTGACTGAATTATTTTATTTCATATATTTATTTATACATATATACATACTTACATACACTTATTCAAACTTTTACAAGTATTACATTTCTTAGTATTTATAAGTATTATATTCATTAGCAGAGAAATAATTTTCGTCATTTAGAAAAAATTTGAAAAAAAAAAAAAAGGAAAAAATTTATAAAACTTCCCTTAATAATTTAATCATTTACACATTAATTAAATTAAGATTACATCTACAAATATTAAAATGTCAAGTGTTTCCATTTATTCAACAGACTTTATTAGATTTATTTGCTATTCAATTGATTTCTTTTATGCAATTACAATGCTTTTCAGACCAAATTTTGGTATCTTTAAATCTTTAAATAATTATTATAATTCAATGAATACTCAAAAATTTAATTTTATTTTTTACACTTCAATTGCATATGCAATTTATAAAATTTTAATCACGTTAATTAATGCTTGGGTTTGGTTAAAGGAAATTCATTTGAGCTTATCTCAAAGGGATGATTTAATTGTGGGAAAATCCAAATCATAATATAGCTATGACTGTTTGCAATTACATTTGAGATAAAAATAAACTAAATAAACTAAATAAACTAAATAATATATACATAATTTATCTGTCAAGATATAGTTCAATAAATATTCTAACAATAAATACTGACAATATTTTTCAATTCGTAATTTACAATCACGGAGTTTTTAAGACAAAAAAAAAATATTAAAAAATGAAAAAAAAAATTAATTTCATCCCCACCCCTAACTTAAATTTAATTGACATAAAGTTAAAGAACAAATTAAATAAAATGAATATTAGATTTTGGATTTGGTTAACAAGCAAAATCGTAGATTATAGTTATTTGACAGTAATGGTTTTCCAACCATCTTTCGGTATCTTCGAAAAACTTGATTATCCATCAATGTTATCATTACTACCTTATAAATTGTCATTTCTTTTTTCAACTTCAAGGGCTTTAATTGATATATTTAATCTTTTAAATAGATTTAAAGATTTTCTAGAGTTAAAAAAAATTGATTTATTGAAAAGAAAACATGAGCGTATGCAAAATTATAATGAATTGTGTGATGATCCGACAGAAAGGGCAATTGAAAAACTTAGAGATGTTATGGCACAAATGGAAAGGAATATGCCTTCAGATCAACCTGGTCGTGATGTATATTTAGAAATTTTTCGAGAAATTGAATTGAAATTAAAGGAAGTTGAAAAAAATTTAAAGTAAATTTGATTTACCAAAGGGAACGATTAATTATCTTTTTACAAAATGATAAGAAACTTAAAAAACAGAAAAAATAAATGTTTACTTTACAATACGTTATAAAAAATTATCAAGTGAATGCGAGAAAAATTGGTTTTATAAATAATAATAATAATAATAATAATAATAATTGTTGCTGGAAAATGTTAATATTAATCAAATAAAATAGATAATTAATTAAATTGCTACATAAGTTATGTATAAAAATATAAACTATAATTCATTATTATTCCATTGTTCCTATAAAATGCTAATAATGTTGTATTATTAGTGGGATAATTGAATAATTGTTTTTGAAAAATTTGAAATTCTATGCAAGAAAAAACTCATTGATTTTTACAATATGCAATTGTTTTTACAGGTAAAACTCGATGAGATTTGATTATCAATGATAGAAAAAACACTACATAGAAACAACACAACTGGAAAAATTTTATTTTAAAAATTTCAAATTAGATCCCCCTAAAGTTCTTCTTAGATGTAGTGAACTTTATTGTGATTATTATTACTACCGTTGTTTGTCTTACTTCCTGCAATATGCTGTAGCCTTTGTAATTTGTTTTTCTATTACAGTTCGTCCTTTCTTGATTTTCGTCATAATAATTATTGTAGTAGTTAGTGTAGTAATTGAAGTAATAATGATTGGGATTGGTTTGGTAATAAATTGGAAAATAAACAATAAGTTAGTACCTGTCAGAGTGTAACATTTCATTAATCATTGAATAAATTTCCCTTTTTGGAAAGGGTAAAAATATTTTTTTCGAAAATGAAACTAATTAAATAATTAAGTGAAACAAAATAAGATAAAATAATCGATAGTTGATTAATAAATAACCAACGTAAAACATTACAACACAGTGCGGGTCTGTAATTGATATATATCTTAATGAATAATAATTTGAAATGGATTGAAGGATGGAGAATCAAGTAAAAACTTGGACTTAACTTATATGGTTGTTTGTTGAGTTTAATCATGTTAACTAATCAACTATGGATGCTCTAGTGTTTCTAATTGATGATTATGGACTAAAATAATGTTTTTAACTTCATAATACCCACATATATGTCTACTATTTTAGAGACCCCTGTTCAAAGAGCCTGTTAGGTAGTGGGCCTGGTGTTAAACTGAAAAGGGAAATTAACTTAAAATAATGTTCTGGATTAATTTTAAGTTCTAAGAATCTAATAAAATAATCGACAACTCAATTAGTGGCTAATGAATAACTATGTTGACTTCTATATAAACTTTATTTGATTCTAAAACTATCTAATTCAATCTATCAGGATTTCTATATAATTTCGCGATCCTTCTCTAAAACTAAAATCCATAAACTAAAAACCAATTCTTTTTCCAAGCAGAATTTTTCTTTTTCTTATATCATAAATTTTCCATCAATAAAATTTGTTGAGAATATTAGCATATTCGATATAGTTATGAATCCATTAATGATTTATTTCATTTATACTAGTTTTATGAAAGTAAAATAAATTATTTTATTATAATTTATTTGTAAAAAACAATTTTATATAATTTATTTACACTTTAAGAAGATATCTATTATCAGTAACAGAAAAGTATATATAATGATGGAATCAAGTATGCACGGCCCAGGTGACAAACCTGACATTGTTCAACAAAATTTATCTAATTAAACCGGATATGAAATAAACGAACAATTTATCATAATGAATTACCCATTGACTCAAGTGAACTATCCCTGTAGTTATTGGTCAATTTACCTAACTATCCCTGTAGCTAGTGATTAATTTAAGTTAACTATCCCCGTAGTTACTTGTTGACATAAGTATATTATCCCTGTAATTACTTGTCAAATTTATATTAACTATCCCCGTAGTTATGTGTCGACTCAAGTTAACTATCCCTGTAGTCACTTGTTGACATAAGTAAATTATCCCTGTAATTACTTGTCAAATTTATATT
>JAJLYE010000004.1:144169-185396 GCA_030571715.1 Grigorovia jiainica (nom. inval.) | reverse complement strand
TATTGTTTGTAATCATGTATTTAATTTGTAACTTTAATAAATATAACAATACAAACTTATTAATATCATTTAAGGGATTTCAATTTTTTTTTTCAATATTCCTACGGGTTTTTACTTTTGGTTACAACAACTTAAATTTAATTAAGGTGTTTCCTCTTTTTTGACCACATGGGACTTAAAGTAAACTTTAATCAACTTTAAACTTTAATGGACAAAACTTAATTCAATAGCGTCATCATCATAGTAAAGTACTTTTCTGTTATTGGATTAATTTTTCTTTTAACTATTTAATTTAATTTTGTCGGTAATTTAAAAAACCGCATAGATAGGAGTTTTAAAAAATTTGAGATTATTTTACATATTATGATAAATTATCTAATTTCAAGATCTTCTTAGTAAGAATTAATAAGAAACCGTATTAATAATAATAACTAATTTAATTTCGTTCTATGCAATAGTCAAAGAAAACTTCTCATGATTAAGTATATACCACCGATTTAAATTGGAACTTTCATTGATAGTTATTTAATTTTTATCTTCGAGATGGGATGGGAAAACATTTAATACAACAATATCTGACTCTTTTTTTCTTGAGAAATTCATTTTCCATTTCTATAGTAAATTAATCAAATTTCGACATTATATGCATTGTTTTGTAAATTTCAAATAATCTTTAAAAAAATTATTAATTTCGTCTATAATACGTAATTGTCAAGTATTACCTTCAACATAAATGATGTCTATTGCAATAACCTTTTTTCAAATTAAACTTTTGTAAACTTTAAAATACTTTATTTATAATATTTATTGTGCATTACATTTTGATTGGTTAAAAAATTAACATTATAACAAACTTTATTTTAGTAAATTTTTATAGGAAATTAGTTTGTTTTTTTCGACGGAATTCCTTTTTGGTGAAACAATTTCATTTAATCGGGGTTTGGAAGAGAAAAGCAATGGGTCCGTACAATAAATTTAATGGAATTTTGTTTTGTTTTTCAAATGTTGGAAATTGTTGTGTTATTGTTTGCAAATGACGTATTTTCTTATCAGTTTGCGGTTTCTATTAAAACTTGAAAAGCAATACACCTTCTTCCTTATTGTTTACTGTTTCTGGTTTTTGATTTTATTTTATTTTATTTTATGTGGTTTTGCCGTTTGGGTTGGTTAAATGTTTCAATAAAACAAGTAACTCCGATTAACTATTATATATCTCCTATTATTTTATTCTCTTGTAATGTTATATGATTTTTTTTTTCTCCACTTTCTTTATAAATTTTGAATAATAGATTTAGACATAATGTAAGATTATTAACTGGAAGAAGATTTAATGTTTTTTTTCATTCAAGGAAAATGGTTCGAGAAATGAAAAATAATTAAAATAAATCGGGTTTTGAATTGGTTAATTGACTTCGTAAATTAATGCGGCTATACCCATTTCCCCGCTTTTTATTTCTTTGTTTGGAAATTTTTCATTAATTTAATTATATTACGTTTGACTTTGTTTGATATATTCTCCACAAATTTACTTCTTTATTGTACTCTTTTCTTTTTTCTTTTTTCTTTTTTGTAGGTTTTATTACCTGCATTAAGTATATTGTATTGATAATAATACTATAATAATAGATTTTATTTCTTTTTTCCAAAATATTTATTTACGTTGACTAGATCTTGAACGCAAGTAAGATTAAACAATTGTAAATTTTAACATTGTAATCATATACTCTTGCTTGAAATATTTTCCTTAAATTATTTTCCTTTCAAGCAAATGCATGAAAGAATTAGATCTAGGCAAATTTAAAAAATCTTAACTTGAAAATCTTCTGTTCACAGTTTTTTTACCCCCAATATATAATAATAAATGATCAATAAATAATACTGTTAATGTTAATGATTCGAATTACTAATATACATTTTCTCTAAAGATTTTTTTATATACCAATGTAGTATGCAAGCCACTTCGTATATAGGTATATATAAGAATGATTGAAATGACTCTACTTTTATTTATCTCAATGGTTTCAATAAAAATAAGAAAGCCTAATCAGATAAATATTGTGCATAATCGTCTGCTGAAGCAAAAGTTGGTAATGATTTTAATTTTTGCTTTCTGGCCTTCTTACTTGATTTCTTACTATCTTCTTCATCAGAACCTTCAACAGCTTCAATAGATCTCTTACCATTCTTTTCATCTTCATTTTCACTTTCATTATCGGAAATAACATCATCAGCATCGTTGACAAAACTATGGAATTCATCATCACCTTCATCACTGGATTCTTCATCCTTATTATCTTCTTCACCCATTGAAAATTCTTCATTTTCAATATCTGAATCAATTTCAATTTCACCACCTTCTTCTTCTTCAATTTCTTCAACATCACTATTATCATCATCACCCATATCACTGAAATCTTCTTCATCAAAATCTAATTCATCACCACTATCATCTTCAACATCTGGTTTAGATTTAACTAATGCATCCCAAATTTCATCTTCATTCATTTCATCATCACTATCAAAATTCTTATCTTTATCAGCATTAGTATTTTGATTAACAATAGCATTTTTCTTATTAGCAAAATATTGATGGAAAAATTTATCTTCTGGTTTAATATCTTTTGTCTTCTTATTTAACCAATCTTGTGCATTAACTGGTACTTGATTTAATACAATATCTGATGCTTTAATTAACATAGATTGATTAATTTCTGAACCACCCACTAATGGTTGCATAATAGATGCACCTCTAGAGATTGGTTTCTTCTTAGCATTTCTATAAACAAATCTATCTAAGAAATGTGCAAGTGTAAATAAACCTAAATCTGGTTTAGTTAATTCCTCAGTGTTACCATCAATAAATGCCTCAGAATAAGCTTGAACAGATGGATGGAAATGTGTTCTGAAATGATTTATTTCCCAAAGAGATGATTTATCAGCATTGGCAAATTTCGGATCACGTTTACGACCATCATATTGTAATTTCTTACCCTTAGTGTTTGCAACTTCATCTTCTTCATTATCAGATTGATATTCATCATCAACTGGTGAATTAATTAATAAGTTTCTAATTTGGGGAACAATTTTAACTAATTGTAAAAGTAAGAAAAAGAAACCAGTAATAGTACCAACATTTAACCAATGTACAGAAACTTGTAAAATTCTCTTAACGAAAGCTTCCACACGAGAAACATTTTTAGCGTCTTGCTTTAATGATTTGAAAAGTAAATTTAAATAAATACCTTGCTTTGATGAACTTACTAATCTTGGATCTAATAAAGATTCATATAATGTTCTATAATATCTATCATTATTTAATTCAGCTTTAACGGTAACTTGATTAATTAATACTAAAGCTTGAATAGAAGTATTGAAATTCGATGAATGTGTAATCTTAAATAAAGTTTCCATATGCATTTCATAAACAGAAGATGGCATTTGAGCAAAGGGGAAGGCACGATTAATACCAGTTAAAATTGAACTAAATAATTTAGAATTTTTTTCATTAATTTTTTCTTCCTCAGTCTTATCATCCTTAACAGATTTACCACCATTTTTACCCTTCTTAAAATTCTTCTTTCTCTTATTAGAATAACCTTTAGCGTTTGTCTTTTGTGGACCATCAATGGCATTATCCTTATCAGTGGCAATTAAAAATTTTTCAAAAAGAGTGAAATATGTCTTAACTAATTTATTAGCAATATCGTCTTCAGATCTCTTTAAAATAGTTTGATTTAAAGTAATAACAGAGTAATAAGTAGTATGATAATCAGTATTGGCTCTTAATGAAAGATCAACAATGGCATCAATAATAATACTTTTCATATTTGGATGTGCTTGTTGTAATTTTAATAATAAATAAGATGCCTTAGATGAAACTTTTGAATCAATATCACCTAATTTATTAACACCTAATCTTAATAAATTAAATTCTTGTTCTGGTTTAGTTGTAATAAAATCAAAAACATGACTTAATGTTTGCATTCTAACGTGAATAATTGGATCATGAGATAATTTTTCTAAACTTTCTAAAATATTGAAAAAAGTTTGCTTTAAATAATCTTCAAAATAGAAGATAGCTAAAGTTTTCTTATTTAACATCATTGATAAACCAGGTTGATTTTTAAAATATCTTAATTTTCTATCTGGTAATAACCCATTTAAGAATAAATCCTTTAATGCATTTAAACTTTGTAATTGAGAATTTCTTGATTTTTTATTACTAAAACCAAGTAAAGTATCTAATGATTTCTTATTATGAATTGGAGAATCTTGAATTAATAAAGTTAATGCAGAAATTTTATCACTATGAGTACCACTAGTTAAAATTTCTGACATAAATTTCTTTTGTGATGATTCCTTAGTAAATTCATTATAATAAAGTTCATTATCAGCTTCTAAAGCTAATTTACCTCTTTCATATAATTTATCAATTTGATCATTAGTTAATGGTTCAGGATTTTTAATATTTTCCATAATTTGTGAATCTAATGTTTCTTGATACCATGGTCTATCATTTGGAATTAATAATTTATCAGATGAAATGAAACGAATATCGTCAATTAATCCATCATCTTTTTTGTTTTCTTTTTTTTCTGGTTCTGATTCTTGTTCTGATTCAGATTCGGATTCGCTCTCTTCTTTTGAGCTAGAACTAAGGTTTTGTTCTTCTTCTTCTTGTTCTTCTTCTTCTTCTTCTTCAACTTCAATTTCATCTTCTTTTTCCTTTTCATCTTCCATTTCAGCTTCTTCAGTTTCAGATTTGTTTTCTACAATGTCGTCAACTTCATCTTCTTCCACATCATTTGGAGTAGTATTATTAGCATCGAAACCGATATCTTTCATAAATTTTTGTAAATCATCTTTAATTTCAGTACCATTATCTTCATCATCAACATTACCAAATTCTTGTTCACTGACATTATCATCATCACTATTTAAGTCTTTGATTAATTCTAAATCTTCTTCAGTGGCACCTAAATTAATTGCCTCGTTTCTAATTTCATCATTTAAATTTTTATTAGCTTTTTTAGATTTTTTATCATCTTTATTTTGTTTCTTTTTATTTTCTTTAGCTAATTTAGATGAAACTTTATCCTTAATGGAAGAAAAGGTATTACTCATCTTTAACTAAGTATAAATTTTTCTGATTATATCGTTTAAAATTGTAATATAATATACTAATTAATACTAATAACAAAAAATCTTAATTTTTTTAACCTCATCGCTAATTTTTTTTTTCAATACGAAATTCAAAAAAAAAAAAAAAATTTTCAGGTTTATCCGGGTAACGTTTGCGTCTTCGGAACCGATTCAAATAAATCTGGCACGTGATCTTCCTGATCAAAAGACGATAATTAATTAGTAGGCGTAATTTTTAATTCATAAAGTTTCAAGTTTTATTGCAATAAGAAGTAAAAAAAATTCCCCTTTACTGGAAAGTTTCCAGTGGAATCAAGTTTAATTAAAATATTATCATATCATTATAAATATCTCAAAATGATAATATTATGAGCTAATATTATTAAACTTTCGAAAACAATAAACTTGTCATAAAAATGATCTTATGTGAAAAATAAAGTTTTCAAAGCTTAAATATCTTACGTATAATAAGAACCCCTTGATAAAGAGGAAGTTGTTCACTTCACAAGTATAATTGTTTAAAGGTAACTAACTACTTCCTCAATGTATATTGTGAAATGCATAGCTTATTACAGATGTGTTATGACCCTTCAAGACAGTAGTTTCAATCAAATTGTTTATTTTATTTTAATGATTTGTGTAGAAATGTTCTTTCCCATTTGAGTAAGAGAAAAGAAATCCTGAAAAAGTAACTCAATCTGACAAATCTTGTAAAAAAAAAAGTAATTCAGCACATGTAATTTCTTTTGCAACAGTGTAGTAAGCCATTGCTAATAGCAAACAACTTTCAAGACTTCAACAAAAGTATTACTGTTAAGTTTGTAATGGAGTACAAGTGACACTGTTATTATTAACAATTGCGTGGAATAATTCTGGAAAAATCCACCGTCACGTGCGCGGCAAATAGCTTTTTTCAGTATTTCCAAAAATTGAAAATATAAAAAGAGAATTTTTCAAAATAATTATTATTTCTTTAGTAAACAAAACAACGTTAATTAAATATACAAATCTAACATGTCTACGAAACGTATCTCTAAAGAATTAAACGATTTAGCCAAGTATGTTACCACCTCTTCTGACAGATATGTGGCCTCAATCTTTGATTGAAGGGAATTGGATCTTTCAATTCAAGTTTATCAATCTTTTTTTGAGACAACATGATTTTATTTTTGTGTAATCTTTTGAATTTTTTTTTTCTTACTAACAAACAAAACAATTATTACCTTTAATTACAGAGATCCAATCACATCATTCTCCGCTGGTCCAGTCGGTGATGATTTATTCCACTGGCAAGCTTCCATTATGGGTCCACAAGATTCTCCATATGCTGGTGGTGTTTTCTTCCTTTCTATTCATTTCCCAACTGATTATCCATTTAAACCACCAAAGATTTCATTTTCTACTAAGATATATCATCCAAATATTAATGCTAATGGTAATATTTGTTTAGATATCTTAAAGGATCAATGGTCACCTGCATTAACACTTTCAAAAGTTTTACTTTCAATTTGTTCATTATTAACTGATGCTAATCCAGATGATCCATTAGTACCTGAAATTGCTCATATTTATAAGACTGATAGAGCAAAATATGAAGCTACTGCTAGAGAATGGACTAAAAAATATGCCGTGTAAGATTAATTAATTAATTACTTAATTAATAAAAAATTAAATCAAATTAAATAAAAATGCAAAAATTTAAATAAAAATTAAAATAATATTAATAAAAATTTAATTATTAATTTAATATTTAATTATGAATAGATGAATCTTTACATATAAATTTCTTTTTTAATATATATTTATTATACTATTTAAAAATAATTTAAATATTAGTACAAATTAAAATTAAGTAGAAAACAAATTATAAAAAAACTCCGCGACGGGGAATTGAACCCCGATCTCGCACGCGACAAGCGCGAATTCTAACCATTAAACTATCACGGATTTCTTGAAAAAATTTGTTAAGGTGGGTTTTAAGAATGTTATGTTCGGCCCAAAATTAAGATTTTTATTAATATTTTTGGTAAGATTTTACAAAACACATGTATTTTTTACTCTCACCAATTATAGATGCTATAATATCGTAACGTAACAAGTTATATTGTTTGAAAAATATTTGAAAAAATATTTTGGTTTTACAAAGATTGTCAAGAAATCTTTCAGATTGAATCGTTTGTAAAATAAAAAATTGACAAAATGATTATTATTATAATAATACATCTTCTAGCTAGAAAACATATTGGTTTTGATAAATTCGGTAATGTCCGGTATAGCTATCTAATAGGTCACAATTTATTTTATTGTTTTTTTTTTTATGTAATTCAATGTACCTATTCCCTCAAGACCACCTTTACTTTTAAATATAACTGTCTATTTATTTTGAAAGATACGAGTAATATCATTCCAACAAGAGTTATGAAATACATAAGAGTTAATTGATACATCTAATTGGAAGTAAATATTATTGTTTATTCAATTTCTTTTTGTCTATATGATTTAATCTCTTTAAAGACATTTTTTGGTAAATATCTTCTCAATGTTCTTTATAGTTTATCTCCCCTTCAATATTATATTATTTTCTCTCATATTATTCAATTTGTTTTCTATTTACCTTTTTATTTGAAAAATGAATTTTAAAAAAAATACAAAAATTTACTATTTAATTTATTAAGACCAATAAATTAATAGATACATTGGCATCATATTAAGATCCTAAGTGATACACACATCATTTATAATATACCACAGATATGTTTGACACAATTCCAGTGGTTAATTACCAAAGATCCAACTTACGTGCTCTTTTATCATTGACTAAAAAATTATATGATAATAGAATTTTTGAATCATATTTAACTCCACAACAACTTATTGTCTTGGAACATATATTATTAATAAAAGATGACATCAAGAGGAAAAAATGTTGGGATGAATTAATGAATGCTAATTTAAAATTAAATGTTATTACTTTGACTAATGATGAGAATAAAAAAATTGTAACAGCAAATGTTACCACATCTAATAATAATGACACAGTTAATGCAGCAGATGAAACCAATACAGATGAAAATAATATCAATGGTTTAGAGAAGAAGGAACTTAATGATAAAACCACAGCATCTTCTCAAAGTTTGTCCTCTTTAATTAAAAAGGATAATAATGGTAATGATGTGGAAACAAATGAAAATGACAAAGATGAAAGTGAATATTCACAAAATGATGATGAAATAAAGAAACTTGATTTAGATGATTTAAATCAACATATTAATGCTAATGGGTTTGTTGGTAATTTAGCATTAAAGATACGTTATGTCTTATGGCAATGTGCCCTTGATGTGATCGAAAATCCCAAATCTGGAGATTTAAATAAAAATGATGAATCAGAATTTAATGACTATATACTTTTAACTGATGATAAAGATGAAATAATCGATTCAAATCTAGAAGATAAAATTTCTGATGTTCCTAATGATGCAAATACATCATCAAATAAAAATAATAATGAGGATGATGATTATGATGACGACTATGATGATGATGCTGATGTTAATATGGATGATGATAAAAATAAAGAAATTAAACAGGAACAAGATGAAATTGAAGAAGAAGATATAAAAGTTTTAGATAATAATGTATTAATGCTAACTTTAAAAATTTCCCAAGATACTTTAACAAAACTACGATCCAATAATTTTGAAACGATAATGAAAAATTGGCCAAAAGTTTACCATAGTTTTGAAAATGATAGAGAAACCGTTTTAAAAAGATTAAGATTAGCTCAAAATGATGAACTTCTTGAAACTTCAAAGGGTAAAAAAAGAACTCAGAGTGATATAGATGAAGATGATAAAAATGACGACAATCATGAAGATTCTGAACATCTTAAAGACGAATCTACTTCAAAAAGTCCTGCAGATAAACCAGATGGTAAAAGACCCAAGATAGATATTTCAAACTTACCTGTCAATTTAGGGATAGCACATTTGTCTTTAAAACATTTATTAAATTCCATTCAATCTCAAAAATCAAAATTAAACATCACAGATTATGAATTAAAAAATTTAATTTCTGATGTTAGAAAAAACAGATCAAAATGGACATCAGATGATCGTATTGGTCAAGAAGAATTATATGAGGCATGTGAAAAGGTTGTACTGGAATTAAGAAATTATACAGAACATTCTACACCATTTTTAAATAAAGTGAGCAAAAGGGAGGCACCTAATTATCATTTAATTATTAAAAAATCAATGGATTTAAATACCGTTTTGAAAAAATTGAAGACGTTCCAATATGATTCTAAACAGGAATTCGTAGATGACGTTATGTTAATATGGAGAAATTGCTTAACATATAATTCAGATCCATCTCATTATCTTCGTGCACATGCAATTGCTATGCAAAAAAAATCATTACAATTATTACCAATGATTCCAAATATCACTGTTAGGGATCGTGCTGATGTTGAAAAAGAACTAGCCGAATTAGAGAAAGATAAAGATTATAAAGATGAAACTGAAGGCGTAGAAGAAGTTGCAGGTTCTGGGAGAAAGGGTCTAAATATGGGTGCTCATAAACCAGCAGGTCAAAAGAGTGAAAAAATTAGAGATCCTGAACACGAATCTAAAGCTGATAACGTTATTCTTGAAGAAAGTAAAGACCTTGATCTTGATGATCATGGTGAGTTGAAATTATCAGAACAAGATGAAAAATATGTTGATGAGAATAAAAAAGATGATGTTGATAAGGAAACTACCGAAAATTTATCTGTTTTGAAAATTGAAGATAAAAAAGATGATATTGAATTGAGAGATCAATTACAATCACCATCTGTTGTTAAAAGTGAAGCAATTAATGAAAATCAAACGAATACTGACCAAGATCCATTAGTCCCACCCACCGGTGATGCAATAAATATTGTTGTCCAAGAGGAAAAGAAAGAGGAAGAGGCAGATGATGAAGATGAAGACGATGAAGACGAAGATGAAGACGAAGACATTGAAGGACAAGGTTCATATTTTATTGAACAAGATGATGATAGGGATGATCTAGAACTTACTTATTGGAAGACAGCTACAGCTAAAGTTAGGGCTGAAATATGTCTGAGAAGAAGAAATTATTTCAGAGATGGTCGTATTAATCCAGAATCAGATGCACTTTTGAAAAATTCTCAGAAATTAAAATCGCATGATGCCCTTTTCAAAGAATATAAAGCTCAAAAAGAAATGGAAGCTCTTGAAAAGAAAATCGAACAAGATTCTGTAATGAAAAATGGGTTTGGCACAATAATCAAAGAAGAAGACACTGAAACTACCACTCCGGTTGCATCCACACCTTTTGGTGATATTCCTGTGATTGATAAAACATTCAATGAATTGGATTTCGATAATGCAGCATTGCTACAGGAATATAATACTATTAATAATTTACCAGAACTAAAATACAGAGGTGTAAACTCTGAAGATTTAGATAAAGAAGAAAACGAATATGTTGAATTATTATTAAAGAGTGGCGAAACATATAAAAGTGAATATTTGAAAAACATTGATAAAGGTATGACTCCAAAATTGAATCAAAACATTCATTTAATTCAACAGATTAGACATATTTGTCATAAAATTTCATTGATCAGAATGCTTCAAAACCCACAATATATGCATAACAACAAAATTGCATCTGATCCAAGTAATTTTATGAATCATAAATATCGTTACACTGAAGTAGATCAATATAATGATATTGATCCTGTTTCACAACTTAATACACATGATCATAAGAATAATAAAGATTTAATCTGGCATGTTATGCTAAAAACTGTTGGTAAAATTTCTATGGCAAATGGGTTTGAATCTACCCAGCCAACGGCAATAAATATGCTTACAGAAATTGCAGGTGATTATCTTTCTAATTTAATTCAAACTATGAAATTACAACAAGAATCCAATAGTGTAAATAAAAAGAGCAAGACAGAAATTTTAAGATTAACATTATTAAATAATGGTATCCACCTTCCTGATGCATTATATTCATACACAGAAGCTGAATTTATCAAGAAAACAAAGAAATTAAAAGATATTAAACAAAAATTGGAAACTTTTTTAAAAGATTTATTAAGACCAACATTACAAGAATTATCTGAAAGAAATTTTGAAGATGCTAGTGAAGATTTTGTCACGGGTAATTTTGCTACCGAATTGACAGGTGAAGATTTCTTTGGTTTCAAAGAATTAGGTTTAGAAAAGGAATTTGGTGTTTTAAGTTCATCTGTTCCAATCCAATTATTAACATCTCAATTTCAAACTGTCGGTGATGAAAAGCAAACTCAAGAAAAGAAAATCCAACAGTTAGAAATAGATGCCTTGTCTTATTCACAAATTACTGAAGATGATCTAGAAGCTGACAAACTTTTGGGTACACTAAAAGGTTTACTTACTCAATCACATACTAAATCTAAAATATTTACTTCAAGACCACAAAAAGGTGCTTTACATAAACTCAAACCTATTAATCCAGATGAACCTTATGTCATTTTAGATGATGAAACAATGATAATGAAAAAAGCTGCAGGTAAATTAAGGCTGCCTCCAACTGGTAAAATTAGTACATCATATAAAAAGAAACCCATCCATAATGCATTTTTTATTCCAGAGGAACCAGTTAAGATAGAGAAACCAATTGAAGTCAAAGAAGCTGCAAATGTCGCTCTATTAGACGGCCCAATTGTGGACAACAAATCTTTCATAGATGATGAATCAATTATAAACTCTGTGGAGATTCCTAATCCATTTACGAATGATCCATTAGTACCCCCACCATCTACCGAAGATTCATTGAATATTTCTTTGGATATAACAACCAATCCTACCGATTTGACTTATCCAAAGATAGAGTAGGTTACTTATTGAACTAAAAAAATACCATTCAATATTATACAAAAATATATATATAGGAGAAAATGTAAATATATAAACAGTTGTAACATTCTAACTATTAGATTGCTGATAGTATTGGGTGCCTATTTGGCCTATTAATAACCTACCAAATGAATATTTTATTGCTCCTATTTGCTTTATTTAGACCAGAATTCCGGGTAAATATTTGTTTTTCAATATTGTAAATTTGGAAAGAATTCATAATATATCTAAATGAAACCATATCAAAGTTAGGGAACAACAATTAAACTAGTTAATCATGTTTAAATTACCTACATTTGGCAAACCTGGAGCCTCCAGTATTCCAATTCCGGATATGTCTAATGTTGACCAAAGACCACGTCATCTAGTGGTAACTAATTGTCCAAATAATAAGTATGCATTAATTAACGTAGCTGCCGTTTCTCCAAAGGATTTTCCACATGGTATTTATATTATTATTGATAATTTATTTGTCTTTACCACTTCTCATTCTAATGAAATTCAACCAGGCACTATTGGGTTCAATGGTAATCAACGTACTTGGGGTGGTTGGTCATTAAACCAAGAAGTACAAGCTAGAGCTTTTGATTTATTTAAATATTCTGGTAAACAGTCATATTTGGGTGCTATTGATATTGAAATTTCCTTTAGATCTAGGGGTAAAGCTGTTAATACACCATTTGATCAAGATGAATTAGCGAAAGTTTTCGTTCAAAATTTCGAATCACAAATCTTTTCACCAACACAATATCTTATTATGGATTTTAAAGGTCATTTCTTTGATTTAAAGATTAAAAATATCCAAGCTATTGATATTGGCGATATTGAAATGAGTGGTAAAATTGCAACAAGTATTGAAGCTAAGGGTATCTTAACAAAACAAACACAAATTAATTTTTTTAAAGCTAGAGATGGTTTAGTTAATTTAACATCGACTAATTCATTAAGACCAAGATCTGATGCCGTTATTAGACCAGATTTTAAGTTTGAAGATTTAGGTGTTGGTGGTTTAGATAAAGAATTTACAAAAATTTTTAGAAGAGCATTTGCCAGTAGAATTTTACCACCGGGTCTTGTTTCAAAATTGGGTATTACAAATGTTAAAGGTTTATTATTATATGGTCCACCAGGTACTGGTAAGACATTGATTGCGAGAAAGATTGGTAAGATGTTAAATGCCAGAGAACCTAAAATTGTTAATGGTCCAGAAATCTTAAGTAAATATGTGGGTTCATCTGAAGAAAATATTCGTAATTTATTTAAGGATGCTGAAGCTGAATATAAGGCTAAAGGTGATGAATCATCTTTACATATTATTATTTTTGATGAATTAGATTCTGTCTTTAAGCAAAGAGGTTCTAGAGGTGATGGTACTGGTGTTGGTGATAATGTTGTTAATCAATTATTAGCAAAGATGGATGGTGTTGATCAATTAAATAATATTTTAGTCATTGGTATGACTAATCGTAAGGATTTAATTGATAATGCTTTATTACGTCCTGGTAGATTTGATGTTCAAGTTGAAATTCATTTACCAGATGAAGCCGGTAGAGTACAAATTTTTGAAATTCAAACAAAGAAGATGAGAGAAAATAAAATGATGGATAAAGATGTTGATTTAGGTGAATTAGCTGCTTTAACAAAGAATTTTTCAGGTGCTGAAATCGAAGGTTTAGTGAAAAGTGCTAGTTCATTTGCTATTAATAAGACAATTAATATTGGTAAAGGTTCCACAAAGCTTAATGAAAAGGAAATTGCTAATCTAAAGGTCACTAGAGAAGATTTTTTAAATGCCTTAAGTGAAGTTAAACCAGCATTTGGTATTAGTGAAGAAGATCTTAAAACATGTGTTGAAGGTGGTGTAATAAAATATTCCACTAGAGTGGCAGATATTATTTCTAATGGTGAACGTTATGTTCGTCAAGTTCGTGAAAGTAAAAAGACAAGATTACTTTCATTATTAATCCACGGTCCACCTGGTTCTGGTAAGACAGCATTAGCTGCGGCAATTGCATTGAAATCTAAATTCCCATTTATCAGATTAATTTCACCTGGTGATATATCAGGTATGTCTGAAGGTGCTAAGATTCAATTTATTGATAATTCATTTAGAGATGCTTATAAATCACCATTAAATATTTTAGTTATTGATTCCTTAGAAACATTAGTTGAATGGGTACCAATTGGTCCACGTTTTTCCAATAACGTTTTACAAGTATTAAAAGTTGCCCTAAAGCAAAAACCACCTGAAGGGCATCGTCTTTTAATTATGACAACAACATCAACATATTCTGTTTTACAACAAATGGATTTATTAAGTTGTTTTGATAGTGAAATTGCTGTTCCAAATATTACTAATTTAGATGAATTTAATAATGTCATGATGGAGGCAAATTTCTCTGATGATAGCGGTCGTGTTAAAGTATTGAATGATTTAGCACATGTGAATGGTGGAGCTTTAAATGTTGGTATTAAGAAGGCATTAACCAATATTGAAACAGCAAGATATGATGCTGATCCAGTTAATGAATTAGTAGAATTAATGACACAATCTGTTTAAATTTTAAAAGTTTTCAATTGAAAATGGAATACATATTATATATTAATATTATACAACAACTCTATTTAAAGTAAAGTAAAGATAAAAAAACAATGCAAATATTTGTATTAAATATAATGAATCTTCATTGATCTTAATATAATTAATACCATACAAATTTCTATTAAGTATCAAAAAATTAAAAACCATTAAACTTCAATAATTAAAGGCATCGATAAATGCGAACACCCCAATTATCAAATCTGTGGGATATTGTGTATATCAAATTTCCACTAATTTCTCGTAGCCCGCTTACTAATTCGCGATGACTAAAAAAAGTATTTCTTTTTGTCTTCGAAATTTGAAAAATATTTAAAATTGTGATTTATATTAAATTTACAATTATAAACCACTGTATTGATTCATTGTTAACAACGTCACCCAGATATTTTAATTTAATTGTAAATTATCATAAATATCTATAGGCAAATATAAATTTATAATTTATTGCAACGAAACGAAAATATAATCCAAGAAAGATGACAAGTAAAATTGCAATTTTATATGGTTCAGAGACAGGTAATGCACAAGATTTTGCTACAATCTTATCGCATAAATTACATAGATTATATTTTGATAATATATTATCTACCATTGGTGATTTTAATCCATCAGATATTTTAAAAGTTAAATATGTTTTCATTATTGCCTCCACTACAGGTCAAGGTGAATTACCAAGAAATGTACATGAATCATCCAATGGTGATAAATTAACCAATAAGCAAACATTATGGAGTATATTAAAGAGGAAGAATATTCCAGTTGATTTTTTAAATCATTTACAAGTAGCATTTTTGGGTCTTGGTGATTCATCATATCCACAATTTAATTTTGGTATTAGGAAATTACATAATAGAATTGTTAATCAATTAGGTGCTGTTGAAATTTTTGAAAGAATGGAGGCAGATGAACAATGTATGGCTGGTTCTAATAAGGGAACTGGTGCTGGCATTGAGGAAGTTTATTTTGCCTTTGAGAAGCAAGTTATTAAATTTTTAATGGATAAATTTCCTAAGATGATGGATCCCTTGAATGGTGAAAAGAGAGTGGATAGAGTGGAAATGGATCAATCAATTTATTTGGAACCTAAATCATATTTGATGGTGGATGATAATGAAGTTATATTTGATGAAAATGATATTAAATTTGTTAATGATAATTCTGTTAAATATGGTAAAGTAATTAGTAATAAGAGATTAACCGCTGAGGATCATTTCCAAGATGTGAAACAATTTGTTTTCACTAATGTAGACAATACAACTGGTAAAGATGAATATTATCCAGGTGATACTGTAGCGTTATATGCCAATAATTCAGATGAAGATGTCAGTGAATTTTTAGAAAACCAATCACATTGGTTACCTATTGTTGATAAACCATTAACATTTAGTAATGGTATTCCTAATGAGATTAAAAATTTAAATGGTGGTTTAATTAATCCATTAACTTTAAGAAATTTATTAAAATATCATATTGATTTAAATAGTATCCCACGATCAAGTTTCTTTATGAAGATATGGTCATTTGCCACGGATGTTACTCGAATGGAGAGAGGTCAAGAACAATTAATTGATCAAAGAGATAAATTAAGGGAATTTGGTTATGATGAAGATATGCAAGAAGTATTTGATTATTGTAATAGACCAAGAAGATCAATTATTGAAGTATTAAATGATTTCCCCTCAGTGAGATTACCATGGAAATATTGTCTTGATTATTTACCATTAATTAAACCACGTTATTATTCAATTTCTAGTGATAGTAATAATCCCTTAATTGAATTAACAATTGCGATTGTTAAATATAAGACAATTTTAAGAAAGATTAGAGAAGGTGTTTGTACTAAATTTGTTAATGGATTACAAAGCAATGATTTGATACGTTATAAGATTCAAAGAAATAATCTATTACGCCCCGAGACTATGACACATGATACGCCCATGATTCTTATAGGACCAGGTGTAGGTCTTGCACCATTAATGTCAATTGTTAAGAACCAACCTAATGTTTTATCAAATAATATACAATTAATATTTGGTTGTAGATTTAAGGATAAGGATTATTTATATCAAGAAACGTTAGAGAGATTAAATGAAGAAGGTAAAATTAATCTTATGCCCGTATTTTCACGTGATAGAGAGAATTCACCTACTACTAAATATGTACAAGATGTTATGTGGGAAGAAGGTGATATGTTAGCTAAATTAATTGTTGAAAAGAGGGCGATATTTTATTTATGTGGTAGTTCTGGACGTATGCCATTACAAGTTAGAATAACACTTGTTGAGATGTTAAAGAAATGGGGTGGGTTGAAGAATGATAGTGAAGCAAAGGCATTTTTAAAGCAAATGGAGAAAGATGGTCGTTACATTCAAGAGACATGGTAAGATAATGAAATGTACTGTATATAAATTTTTTTTTTTTTTCATTTAATATATTGATGTAAACATAGTAAAAATTATAGATATAAGAAAGTTATAATTCAGTGATTGTATATTTTATATTATATTATATGATATATTTTATTATATTATGTTAAAAAAATTGAAAGGATATTATTAATTAATTAAACAAGTTAAGATTAAATAAAAATTAAAATTATTGAAATTATTAAAATTATTAAAATTATTCATCTTCATTAAATTTAGGAGCTAAGAAAAATTGTAAGAAACCTGAGGCCAAATCGAATTGGAAAAGAGCAGGAGCTTCACTAGACAATCTAATACCGACTTTATCAGACAAAGCGGAACCTTTAATAATATCAGCTAAATATTTAGCCCCAAAAGTTAAATCTACTGGTTGATCCATCTCTAATTTAATACTTTCATTTGGTTTATCCATATTAACAAATGGTTTTAACACGACAGAACCAGAACCAATTTCACCTTCAGCGACAAATTTAATTGATTCCTTAGTGACAGTAATTGTAATTGAATCCGTTAATTGTGATAAATCACGAACAATTTTAGAGAAATCAGTGGATGGCATCATTAAAGTTGTTTCATATTGTAATTCTTCAATCTTTAAGAAATCAGCATCGATATCCATTAATTTTAATTGATACTCAGCCATTCTTTCCCTATTTGGATCTTCGAAAAGAAGAAGTATTGAATCTGGTGTATCATCACAAATTAAAGTTAATGTATCAGAATTATTACCACAACGTAAAATTTTACTTAATGAATTTAAATCCATACCTAATGTAACTGGATGATCACATCTATAATTTTCGAAAGCTTCAACACCAATCTCTAAAGAGACTAAAAGGACACGTGAGTCGTCGACAGCTTGTGCGATGATACCATCATCTTTACATTGGAAATTAACTAAAGAAACACAGTCTTTAAACCCGTCAATAATTCTTTTAAATAATGATGCTTCAGAGAATTTAGCTTCTAACATTTTGTGTTTATGATATTTTTGTGTTTGAATAAAGTGGGAAAAATGGTAGAGAAATAATAATTGTGAGATATAATTAAAATATATGAATAATAAACTCTCGAGACGAGTATTTATATATGATGAAAAAATCAAAAAAAAACCAGTAAATTTGGTGACACGAAAATATGAAAAAAAAATCCGTAGAAATCTGTGTAGAACGCGTGAAAAAAAAAAGAATATTATGAGAAATTGAAAACCAAAACGCGTTAAAATTAATAAAGCCATTAATTAATTATTGTTATATTGAATCGTTATATTGTTATATTATAGTTATTGTTATAGATATAGATATAGTTATAATTATAGATATAGATGAAATTTATTATATAACATTTTTAGAATCATATTTTTCCAATTCATCCTTATAACGTAATTTATCATTATTTGCTAATTTTTCATATGGTTTCCTATGTTTTGCATCTAATTCTTTCCAACGTTCACCTAATAATTTACCAATTTCACCAAATTTAACATTTGGATGTTCCTTAACAATATTTTTCCTATTCTCTGTGGCAAAATACATATATGCAGATTTAGCTCTCTTTGGTGCATTTGGATCTTTTTTGTCCTTCTTTGCATGGTGCTTTATATTTTTCTTTGGTGGCATATTTGATACTTACTTAATTGATTAATTGATTTATTGATACAGTAATTATATAGTTTTTGTAGTTATATATGTGAAGAGCGTTATATATATGTATAGAGTGTGTGTGTGTGTGTGTGTAAAATGTGCAGTAGATGTAAGACAGAACGTTAAAGCACTGCAAATGAACGAGATATTTATACGGTTGTTCTGCGGTGTCCCCTATTCCTGTTGTTGCGGCTGTTCGCGGTGACGCAGCACGCCGTCATAGTGGGGCAGCGCGCCCGCAGGGGAGAGGCCACGTGCCTGCGCGAGTGTGCCGACGAGTCTGTTCGTGTAATGCAATTTGGCCACACAACGATCCACACAACTTTGTTCACCTTTGGTTAATTCGTTTTCACTGTATGTGCCTTGACCCAGACATTTCTGGTAACATGTGTTGAGTATCGTGTTGAAGGTGGTGCGCATGGCTTCGTATTGTGTCGTGGCGAGTTCGAGTCTCTCGTCGGAGACCTCTTGATGACTGTATTCATTGAGAAAGAATGACATTTGGTGTGTGGTTATTGTTGATGTGTGTGTGGTGTTGTTTTATGTTTATCTATTTATCTATTTATTTATTTATATGTGATTTCATTTTCAATGCAAAATTTAAAAAAAATCGGGGAACGTGTAGCGCGATGAGATGCCGTTTTGGGAAACTAATTGAAAATTTGAAAATTGGAAATTTGAAAACAGTATTACATTATACTACATCCCATTAGCTAAAATCAACTAGTGCACACTGTCACAAACCAGTAATCAATCCAAAAATGCACGTCCTTATCACAAACGATGATGGTCCCTTAAATAAAGATTTCTCACCTTATATAAGACCATTTGTTCAAACTATAATTAAAAAATATCCAAATTGGTCTTTCACAATACTAATCCCCAACGTACAAAAATCATGGGGGTCTAAATCACATTCCGCCGGTTATTCATCACATTTACAATTTATTTATAGTGACCCACAGGCAAATGATAATTCATTCTTAGGTCCATTTATTCAACCACAACGTTTTAATAAAAATTTAGAAAATTTACCTTACGTGACAAATAATGAAATACCAGAAAATTTTATTGAATGGTGTTTATTAGATGGTTCACCTGCCACATGTGCCAATATAGGTATTCATAACCTTTCCCTTAATCAAAAATTCGATTTAGTAATATCTGGTCCCAACGTCGGTAGAAATGCAAGTGCGGCTTATATCACATCAAGTGCTACTGTCGGTGCCGCAATGGAAGCTGTCATTTCTGGTAATACTAGGGCAATTGCATTATCTTGGGCTTATTTTACTCAATACGGTAAATATTTAAATAATGAAAAAAATATATTAAATATTGCTGCAGAAAGATCATTACAAATAATTGATCATATTTATCAAAATTGGAATGATTCTGTGGATTTATATTCAATTAATGTACCATTAATGGACGATTTAACGTGTGATACAAGATGTTTTTTCGCTTCAATTTGGGAAAATAGATGGACTTCAATTTTTAAAGGTCCAATTATAAATAATAATTTATTAAATAATAATATTGATATTTTAGATGGGGCAAATTCAAAATTAATTTCATTTGATTGGAATCCAAATTTTAATTATCATACTGATTCAAAATTCGTCGAGATGGGGGTGGATTATGATATGCATATTATTGATAAGGGATTTATTGCAATTACTCCATTAAGGGCAACTTTTAAAGATGTTCAAGAACTAGTCGGAGAATTAAAATTGGATAATAATAATAATAATAATAAATCTATATCGACTTCTAACAAAATTGAAAGTAATATTGATTTCAATATTACTATTGATCAAAATGAATATATATTTAATCCAATTGTAAAAGCAGTGGGAAAATATTTACCTAATATAAATATTATCACTAATTCAAATAATAAAGATTTGCTTTCTCCAACTGAAGGTAAAAAATTATTCCAATATGGTGATTATGAACAATTAAATATTGATCTTTTAGCAAATCCAATTTCAAATTATTTCACTAATTCATATATTTACAGAAAGGCTTTAATTAGGAAACATTTCTTAGCACATACAATACATAATTTTATCGTTAAAAATCCAATTTCAATTTTAAATAATGCTGCTTTGGAGACTTATACTATTGATTTAGATTATGCTGAATTTTTAGATGATTCATTAGATGAAAATTGGGAATTAAGACAAGAATTAGAAAATGAGGAAAAATGGTGGATTGTTAAACCAAGTATGTCGGATAAGGGTCAAGGTATTAGAATCTTTAAAACAATTAATCAATTACAAGAAATTTTTGATTCTTTTGATGAAGGTATTAACACTGATGATGATAACAATAATGATGAGGATCAAATAACTAAAATTGATGATAATAAAATTATTATTTCTCAATTACGTCATTTTATTATTCAAGAATATGTGGCAAATCCACTTTTATTACCATCGATGGAAAATAAAAAATTTCATATTCGTTGTTATATTACATGTAAAGGTAATTTACAAGTTTACGTTTATAATAGAATGTTAGCACTTTTCGCACCAACACCCTTCAAAAAATTAACTACGGATAATAATGATTCACAAAATAATAATTCATTCGATCCAACTGATTTGAATTTCTTACAAAGTCATTTAACTAATACGTGTTTACAAATTGATAATAACACTAAAGAATTATCTGTCATAGAATTCGATATGTTAAATGATATTACAACAGAAAATAAATTACATATCAAAAAGCAAATTCATGAAATTACACATGATCTTTTCACTGCAGCGGTAACTGTAAATAGATTAAATTTTCAACCATTACCAAATGCTTTTGAAACTTATGGTGTGGATTTCTTAGTGGATGATAAATTTAATGTTAAAATTTTAGAAGTTAATGCTTATCCTGATTTTAAACAAACTGGTCATTCATTAAAGGATTTAATTGATGAATTATTCGATAATATCGCATTGTATTGTATTAAACCTTTATTAATTAATGATGATAATAACAATAATAATAATAAAGAAAAGACTACTGAACAAAATGAAAGTAATGGAAATAGTAATTTCATTAAAGTATTAGATTATACTTCCAATGAATGGTAATATTATATAAACCTCATATAATTGTAAATTAAATACACATACTTTTTTAAAAAGATGTTTAAAACTTTATTAATAAATATATTTTGTTCCATATATTATATAAAAAAATCATTATGAATAATTAATCAGTAATATTACAAAATTTGGGTAAGATTCAAGATAAATTAAATTATCAATTCTCTTCATCAATATTTTCATCCATATTACTATCTTCTTCACCTACCATAGTTCTATTCGTCGTAGCACTAATTAAACCTCTCTTAACAACACGCAAAACACTAGGAACAGTAATATCATCATCTTGAATACCAGCAGATTCTTGACTCCAACCTAAAATTCTTTCTCGTATCCTTTCAGCATTATCAAAAAAATTCCTAATTTTTTGTAAATTTCTAATATATTCCTCGTTTCTTTGTAAGGCAATTTGTGCCATTTGTCTAGTTATCTCCATTTGTTCTGATATTTCAATATCATTGACATTATCTACAATTTCAATAAATCCATCCTTACCATCAATTTCTGGTAAGGAGAAAAATGGATCTTTAACATTATTTTCAATATTATTTGAATCTTCATTTATACTATCTGCTTTTGTCGTTTCATTGCCTATTATATTATCAATTTTCTCATCATTAACACCATCTTTAGACTTATCGCCATTATTATCATTGTTATTATTATTATTATTATTATTACTAGTGTTATTAGTATTGTTACTATTGGCTAATGTAGTATCATTAGAATTTAATTTTGATTGTGGTTCATCATTTTTATCGTTATTTAAAGTTGATAAAATATTTTGATTGTTTTGATTGTTTTGATTTTCATCTTCAATTGTCGTATTTATATCATCATCCATTGTAGCATCTTTATCAATATCGGTAGAATTTTTAATTTTGTTTCCAATGGCTTCATTCTCATTTTTATCTTCAATCTCAATATTATCTTCATCTTCTTCATCTTCGTCATCAGGTAAAATTAAATTATGATCATAATCAGGTAATTTTAAATTCGCTTCATATAATGGCTTAGGGTAATCACCTAAGAATATATCTAATAATTTGGAATATCTAATAACAGAATTTTGTTCTTTTTCAATCATTAAAATTGTTCTTAGGGATAATTTATCTAATATCGGATTACTAAATGTACGTAAAATACTTGGTTTATTAACAATATCAGATAATGATGCAATAGGTGTCAACAAGTCCTTTACACTAACTAATTTATTTAAATCAAATTCATCATCAACATCATCTACTTTTCCTCATTATCCTGGTTTTTAGTACTGTTATTATCAATTTTGGGGAATTTCATTCTCTTACGATAAAATAAATTATGTTCTGAACCATTATAATAAACAGCATCTTCATTCAACACATTAGAATTAATTAATTTATTTTGATTAATTAATTCACTTCTTTGCATTAATTTTTGTCCCCAATTGGAATTTGTTTGACAATCAACCTCTGGATAAATAATATCACCATTAATTGATCTCTTTGTAGGTTGTAAATTACCCATTCTTTCCTTGACCACTCTTTGAGAAAATTTCTTAATTAAATCTAATTCTTGTTCCCTGGATAATTCACTCGGATTACTCATATTATTAATATATTTATCTTATTGTGTTTGTTGTATATTGTAATGGGTTGGAAAATTTCTTGGAAATTAATTTGAAAAAAAAAATATTTTACTTCTATTGTTTACAATTAATGGAGTTTTATAGGGATAACCACAATTGATTTACACTAGACTCGAAATTCCCAATGTGGTGCACTGTATTCAAATATTTGTTTTATACTTACCTTTTATCATCTATTAAGTCCGTCCCCGGCGCATATTTTGTTAGATTTTACTACAGAATTATAAGCAATATTGTATTACATAGAAACGTCAAGAGCAATAATGAAAAATTACAATCAACACCATTAGGTGCCATGGCACAAACAAAATTGAGTACTTATGCATCACCATTGGAATGTGATTTCTATTTTCATAAAAATAATGCCACTTATTTCACTGAATTAGATATCAATAGAGGTGATTTAATGACAAAGATTTTCCAAAAGATGTTTGTAGAGACCAAGAATTCATTGACACCTGGTGGCCAATGGCCCTACGTCCCCGTGGCAAACGTTTTCACTAATTTCTTAAGGGAAATTAGTCCAATGGAACGTTATAACGTTTATTCATCAATTATTTGTTGGGATGATAAATGGATTTATGTGTTGTCCCGTTTCACTAAAAATAACGATAAAGTCTTATGTTCTATTTCATTGACTAAATATGTCTTGAAAGACGGTAGGAGAACAATTATTCCTGCGGATGCATTCAAATATTGTGGATTATATAATGATGAAATGATGAAAAAATGTGAAGAAAATTATGAAATATTAACTAAAAAATGTGGGTTCCATGAAACTGAACCATTAGAGTCTATGGATTTCAATGATATTATTACTTTGTAGATAATTACTGTGCTTTTATACATCTATATATTTATACATAAACATAAATGTAAATAAAAAATATTTTCAATTTTGAAAACGTTAAACAGTTCCCTTTACTCATATTAAAGCATTGTTATTATCACAAATATGGGTGGTAATTTGTCTTTGTTGGCTCAAACAACACCTTCATTTGCCCTGTCGTCGTACATTGAAGTATTGGACCAAATTCATTATGTGTCAAGTTTAAATCAATCGCAATTTTTAAAGACTTGTAAGGCATTAGACCCCAATGGTGAGATTGTTATTAAATTGTTTATTAAACCTAATGATAAATATGAATTAAGTGAAATTTGTAATCTATTACGTAAAGAGTCACATAAATTGATTAATTGCCCTTCCGTGTTAAATTATAGTAAAATTATTGAAACTAATAGAGCAATTTATTTAATTAGACAACATTTAAATTCGAACTTATATGACAGATTAAGTTTAAGACCATATTTAACCAATTGGGAATTAAAATTTATTGTATTCCAATTATTGAAAAGTTTAAATAATTTACATTCGTTCGGAGTTATTCATGGTGATCTGAAGACTGAAAACATATTATTGACTTCTGGTAATTGGATCATTTTAACTGATTTAACTGCTTGGGTGAAACCAACTTTCTTACCGGAGGATAATCCAGCGGAATATTCATTCTATTTTGATACTTCTAAGAGAAGAAATTGTTATTTGGCACCAGAAAGATTTAATACTGTCCTCTATGAGGAAAATGTTAAATCATTTAATAACAAAATCAAAAGTAGTAAAAATCATTTAACTACAAAGATGGATATTTTTTCATTAGGATGTTGCATTGCAGAATTATTCAGTGAAGGTAAATCCTTATTTAATTTATCTGAATTATTTAAATTTAAAAATAATGAATTTGATGTACAGAAGGTTCTAGTTGAAAGATTGAATCATATCGGTGATGATTCTAAGGTTATTATTGATTTAGTGATGGATATGATTAATGTTGATCCGGAAAAACGTCTCAGTTGTAAAGATCTGATCGATAAATATAATGGTTCTTTATTTCCTGAATATTTCGATGATTTCTTATATGATTATTTCAAGAATTTAGTTTCCATTGGTTCTAATATCTGTTCCAAAAATAAAACTTTCATTAAATCCGACAATCTTAGTACTAAGAAAAATAAATTAACCACACAAAATACTTTACATGATTCTGTAAATTTACTAAATGATTGTATTGATAAATTATACAGCGATTTCCATAAGATTTGCCAAGCTTTAAATTTCCCCTTCGAATTGGATAATGGAGATGGTAGTAAGGTAACAAACCAAATTAAGGATACCCCAAGAATGAATATTAATAAATTCTATAGAAGTTTCATTGGACTTGATTCAAATGTAATTATTAATTTAAATTTTTTCTCTAATTTACAAAATATTCCATCAGTTCAACAAGAATCTGCTTTGTTATTCATTTCATTTTTAATTCATTTATTAAGATGTTTAACTGCTACCAGATATAAGATCAAATGTTTAGAGTTAATAACTGCCTTCGCTCAATTTGTTTCTGATGAAAATAAATTAAATAGAATAATTCCTTATTTGATTATATGTCTGGAAAACTTTAATGAACCTAAGATACAAGCATTGGCCATTCAATGTTTATATCAAGTATTAGTAGTGGTAGAAAACGTAAGTCAATTGAATGAAAGTGTATTTGTGGATTATATTTTACCAAGGATTAAAAAATTGTTAAGATCAAATCAATGTACTGTTTATGTCAGAATTGTTTTAGCTAATTGTATTGGTGATTTAGTACTTATTGCAAAGAGATTTCAAAAATTGGCAATTATTAATTTAAACGATAAAACAAATAATCAAAATTTGAATAATTTAAATTATTCAGACATTATTTCGCAATATGAAAAGACATTAAATCATATTGCCGAGGATATCGTTATTACTCTATTAACTGATAATGATTTATGGGTTAAAATTTCATTATTGAGAAATATTTTACCATTATGCGAATTTTTTGAAAGAGATAAGACAAATGACATTATATTGAGTCATTTAATTACTTATTTAAATGACAGAAATTACTTATTAAGATTAGTATTAGTGGAAATAATACCATCCATTGCAGTCTTATTAGGACCAATTGCTTTAGAACAATATATTTTACCACTATTGGTACAAACATTGACTGACTCGGAAGAATCAGTAGTCATCGCAGTGTTATCTGGGTTAAAGGATTTGTGTAAAATCGGTCTCATAAACAAAAAATTATTTTATGATTTAGCCAACACAGTATCAGTATTAGTAATATACCCAAATTATACGATTAGACAATTATCAATTTCAATCATTTTTGAAATCTCACAGCAATTAACTAATGCAGAGATTTATTGTAAATTGTACCCAATAATTAGACCATTCTTTAGTTTTGATGTTGAATTCTCATTAAATTTAATGGTAGAAAGTTGTAGACAACCTGTCTCTAGAAGTATTTATAATTTATTATGCAGTTGGTCCCTACGAGCCTCTAATTCTTTATTTTGGCAGCAAATACCCAACAACCACATTGATTCGTTTGGTAATAATATATACGAATTTATTACAAAGGATTATGTTCCATCAAATTATGGTATGGTAAAACAGAAAGAAGATCGAATGATTAAAGCCAAAATTTCTGCCCTAAGATCTTCAAAAACTAGTTTATTAACTATAAATCAAAAGGAAATACCGCTAACTACTGAAGATAAACTCTGGATTGATAAATTTAAAAATATCGGTCTTCAAGAAAGAGAATTATGGAAATTAGAAGTTTTGAGAAATTATGTATTAAGAACTGCTAAAAATATCAATCAACATACAAGCATTGATGTAAAATCGAATGAAATTGTAGAGAATGAATTTCGTAATGCAATTCTACCAACAAATGTTATGCCAAGAAATGTTTTCTTTGATGTTGATTTTTACAATGTACCTAAAAGGCAAAATGATCAACATGCTGGTATTTACAATTCAATACTTATCAGCAAAGATGGGCCTATAACAAGTAGTAAAAATGGTTCATCTTCTCAAAGTAGTAATATAACCCCAAGTATTGTAAATTACCACGGATCAATAATATTTAAGACAAATCTAACTGCTACTACAACCACAAGTGATGTTAAGAATGTTTATGTTCAACTAGAGCCCAGTAAAAACCATTCACTTACTGCTTCACAGGATAATATAAACGACAATGAAATAATCAACGAAACAAAATACTTTGTAAAGAATAGTTATGACGGTGATGTTGTTAATATTAAGGAATTTCTTTCTAAACTAAGTATACAACCTTCCTTAAGGGAATATAAAGAATTTGGTTTACAAACAAATGTTCATGGTAAATTTGATAATATTAATGATAGCAAAAATAAATATATAGCCTCCTTAGCTGATAATCTTCATAGTACGATTTCAGGTATGGATGTTACATTGGATAATAGGCCTTATTTGTTGACCAGTACTTTACAGGGTGTCATTCGTTTATGGAGTATACCAAAGATTGTTACCGGTGAAAAGTTGACATCCAGTTTAAAATACGAATGTGATTCTAGTATTACACATATGTTATTTATACCAAGTTATGACACGGTAGTTGTTTCATTGGAGAATGGTAAAATATTATTGCTGAGAATTGTGTATAAGGATTTGCAAAGAGAAAGAATATTTGTTAAATTTAAACCTATAAGAGACTTTGATTTAGAACAGTTGAACCACCAGGATCAAATTACGGATAAAAATGTATTTAGGTTTGCCATTGACTTTAAAATATATTCAACTGAGGAAACATCAATAATTGTAGCTTTGACTAATGATTTTAAAATTGTTTTGATTGATATCAGAGATATGAAACTTCTCGATGTTTTAGATCATCCAGTCAAACATGGGGCCATCTGTTCCATTGAGGTCAATCCTACAAATTGCAGTTTAATAATAGGTACCATTAAAGGTATTATTGATATATGGGATCTAAGATTCAACGTTTTAATTAGAAGTTTTACATTCGGTGATCATTCGCCTATCACAAATATTGAATGTATCCCGAGTATGGGTGATACGCATATAGTTGTAGTAGGGGGTTCAGACAATGCATTATTTTCTATTTGGGATTACAGTAAATTACAATGTAGACAAGTGGCATTGATGTTTATGGAAACCTTATCATTAGAAACATTCAAACCCATTACATTTGGTTTGGATGAATTAAAGTATGAGCATGATTTCAATGTACCAATCATATCATCATTACAAGTATGTTCGTCCTCTGTAATCATCACTATGAATAACACATCAGACATTATTTCATTCAATTCGAAGGAAGTAAAAAAATGTAAAGTGATAAATGGACCAAATACATCTGAACTTACATTTATATCAATACAAAGTACAACGAATTTAACTTTCATATCTATGCATTTAAAGTCTAATAATTTGCAATTGAAACTTTCGCATGATAAGATCAACTACTTAAGGGTGGGTCAAATTGATTTCAAGCCAATTGTGTTTGCGTCAGACAACCAAAATGTAGTGAGAGTTTTCCAATAATTTGTTTTTCTAATTCTGAAAAAATTTGTGTAATAACAAAATTCGATAATTTCAATAAAATTGTAAACATTGCACAATTTACCTGTATAATGTTCTAGCCTAGCATACCACGGTTCAATACAGATATTAGAATGGACGACATAATTGAAATATCAGATGGAAGTGATGTCAATATGGAAATTTTTCACCAAAGAAAGGATTCAACCATAGAGATTATTGATATCTCCTCAGTAGAAAATAGTAAACTATCCCCTCCGGTATTTGCTACATCAGAATCATTTTGCCCACCTTTACCTGAAAAAGATTTATCTTCACCCTATTTTTCAACATCGGAACAGCATCAGCCATCTTCACCTAATAAAATTTTTTCACCTAATAAAATTTCTTCACCTAATAAAATTTCTTCCCCAATAAAATTTCCTAGACCAGATTCCTCAGTAGTGTTCCATAAGTCAAACCCATCATCACCAATAATACAAAGAAGGACTAAAATAATAGATGTTTCTAATATCAATAATGATATAGATGATAATGATAAAAACGATAATAATAAATTCTTCAATGAATCGATTGAGATAACTGCTCCCTTTTTATTGGATGATAGTAAACAAACCAACTCATCATTTCTAGCGGAGAAAGATATATCGATAATCCATGGCACTCAAGAAAGTAGCATGAAGGAAACTATACCAATAATACATAATATTCCAGAAGATGATGAAAACATTAATATTCCAAATAAAAATAAAAAGGAGAAGGGATTTCTAGATGATTTAGTTGCCGATTCTACTTCTGATGATGGTAGTATATCTAGTAATACGAGGCATAACTCAAATGATGAAAAACATAAAGAAAACACACAAGATGATACTAGAATTGTATCAAATATCGATCTATTAGGTTCATTCTCGTTATCCTTTGGAAATGCTGAAGATCCTAGCAATAAGAACGCCAAATCTAATAATATTCCAAAACCACTAAAAATCAATAATAATAACAGTAATTCTTTAATAGATATAGATTTTACATCAAACAGTAATATACATGATGACCTAAATACAATAGTTTCTTCATCACAAAAACAATTGCAGAACAATCAAAAGATTCAACTACAGCTCTCTAATAAAAGAAGGGTGGATAATTCGAGAAACGACTTTATCAACCAAAATACCAATCAACCAAAAATGAAAATTAGGAAAATTGATGGTTCAAAAACTAAAGATGATATAGTGGGTGATATCCAGCTAGATATTCCATTGTTTTTGCAAGATTCAGATGATTCAGATATCGATATTGAAACTACTAATATAGTTAAAAAAAGAAGAAGACGTTCAAGTACCATTGTGGTAAATCCAAATATTGTTTTGCCTCTAAGAAAATCACATACGGTAGATGATAATAATTTGATTTCTAATTATGATAAAGAATATGATTCAAATATTGCTAAAAATGAATTTCTTAAGTTATCTAAATATATTATAAATGGTAAAGAATTTACTGATGATGAATCCAAGGAAATGATATCATTAAGTTTACAGAGAAATAAAGAAGCCTTCAAAAAAGTTAATCAGAATTTAAGAGATAGCGAAAAGGGTCGTGAACAAATAATTATTGAAATACCTAAGACATTATTAGACATCTTTAGGAAAACAAATGCTGAAATTGATAATCTAGTGAAACCAGCAATTATTCAAACAAGAGAGAATGATTATTCTGCTAATAATGATAATATGATTAGATTTCTAAGAAGATGTAATAGTGTATATGATTTTACTCATGACTATTATTATCCATGTGATATGAAGATCTTAGAAGAGAAGGTTATATTATTCTACTACGACTCTAAGCAATTCTTCATAGATTATTCAAAGGATAAGAAATCATTATATGAAAAATTTAGGTTTACATCTAAAAAAGGTAAACAAATCATATTAGTACTTGGTGAATTAAACAACTTCAAGAGACAGATAACAGCAGTTGAACAACAAAGATACAAAGCTCGTGTTAATGAACAATTAAATGAACAGGCAAATAGTCGACCAAATTCTAATCGTAGAAAGAATACCCAAGATATTGAAGATTTGAATATGACTATATTCGACATTGAACAAAGAATATGTTATATTAATAGAGAATGGCAATTAAGAATTTTTACAGCCAATTCGCATTCAGAGTTTATAAATTTATTCCCCAATTTAATTTCATTAATTGGTAAACAAAGAATGGATCCTGCTATAAGATTTATGAAATATGCACATATTAATGTTAAATCATGTCAAGGGAAAACTGATATTACAAAGAAGACATTACATGAAATTGGTCGTATGCCCGAATTGAAAACTGTTGGTGTATTAAGGCAATATCCAAGTCTTCAATCATTATTTCATGATTTTCAAAGTGGTCAGTTACAAAGTGATCCTAATGGTAAACATTTATTTACTGAGAGAATGGAGAAAAGATTATATAAATTATTTACTTGTACTGAACCGGATGAAGTTATTGAATAGACAATATAAATATATAGAAAAAAAGAATTAATCAATTGATTTTATTTAAGTTTAATGTTAGAGTATACATTTATTCGTTTAAGTCTTGTTAGTTATTTATATAAATTGATATCTATATTACTCATTTATTTAAATTGTTATGTCAAAATTAGCAAAAAGAAATTATCTTAATCTTTGACGTTTAATAAATTGCATTTTACAGAAAGTACTATAATCCAAATATTCCAAATTTCAATCTTCGAAATATAACAAATAAGAATGTTAATGAGAAAGAGAGAAGGTTAATGCAAATTAGTTAGTAAATGATGGTTATTTACCAAGAATATTTTTTGTTCTTTTATTAGTTTATTATCATCGTTAATATTAATATTATTATTATTATTACTTAAAATAAAATACAAAATAATTCTTTTTGAAAAAAGATACTAATTTAATACATACTTTACAGTTAAGAAATCATCTTCATTTAATCTATCCTTTAATGATTGAATCTTTTCAAAACCTAATTTCAAATCACTTAATTCACTATCATTAAATTTGATACCATTTGAAATTAATTGTGATAAGAATGCTAAAACTCTATCTATTATATTAATATCATTTTCTAATTGTAAAGCATTAATGATCGAATCAATAATTTTATCATTTCTTAAAGTTTCAATTAATTCAGTATTGATAGTAACAGTACTGATATAAGCAGTAATTAATGCAATAGTTCTCATTTTCAATTTTGGTTTCACTTCAGAATCAGTTAAAATTGGTGCAATAATATCTAGACCCCTTTCTAATGTAAATTGTCTACATAAACCGGTATGATTTCTAATTAAATTTGAAAGAGCATAAAGTGCCTTAACTCTGACATTAAAGGAATTTGATTTATTATTAGCTAATTCGATAATCTTAGTAAGGCCACCATAATAATGACTAAAATTATCTTGTGAGTTAACATTATTTTGTACAGCGGTACCAATAATGGATAAAGCACCGGCAATCAAATCTTGTTCCTTAAATGATAAAATTTTTAAAAGTGGGTTCCATAATTTTAAATTTTCAATATTATTTGCATTATCTAAATTTTCAATTAACATTTCAAAATTATCAATAGCAATTAATTTATTTTCTAAATCAGCTTGATCAGATTGGATTAATTTCATATTTTCAATCATTAATTTAGGATCATCCATTGGTGATGGACCATTACCAAATAATTGTTCTAAAGTTCTTGGATCTGGAGCACCAGCTCTCTTAAGGGCTTCTTGATCACCTTGAGAAGCAGCAGTAGACCATTGTAAAAGTTTTTCCATGTTGAATCAGTAGTATATGAAGTTTTGCCCTGTAATGTTGATGATAACGATAGTGATAACAGTTACCTTATATATATACTACAATATTTGTAATGATAGAAAATCGATGAGCTTAAAATTATTTTTCATATTTTCAATTTGGAAAATTCTGGAAAATTCCGGGTAAAAGCCGTTTTGTAAGTACAATCTCTGGGTATACACTAAGCATAAGAACAATCAATTTAACCAATTCTGTGTGCATTTATTCTTATAAACTCATCCAATTTGTAAACAAAATCTAAACCAACGTTCTTTAATTCATCAATTTGTCTTCTAGTGGATTTGATAGATTGTGGAGAGATGGTCTCGTCGTTCAACAATTGTTGATTGATCAATTGGAAATGTTTATCCACTTGGTTGGAGCACCAATTTACTAATATTGATGAGAATATGTTATGACCTATATTGTCATATTTATCGCATAATTCATTAAAATTTGACACAGTTTGCTTTATAATTTGGAAACGGATCACTGATAATTGTGTTAGATAACTTGTTGGGTTATCAAATGAACCAATTTGTAAAATTAATTCATCTATATAGTTTGATCTATTTTGTAAGAAAAGATCTAAACTTTGATCCGGTGAGCCTAATTTAATCATACCAATGACGTTATCTTTCAATTGTTTAATGTCATCATTGAACAAGATGTCCTGTGATAATTTAGCCGCGATGGTGTTTCTTCTTTCATTTAATTTGAGTAAAATAATATTATGTAACATTAAATTTGGTTCATTCAATTGTGAATAAATATCGTTTAAATTTTTTTCAATGTTTAATATAATATCAACACATTTATTAAATTTGTAACGTGCAATATTAATATCAATTTCTTCAATATAATCATCTAACATTTTCAATTGTTCCACATGTGAACCACGACCTTCATTATTTCTTATATTTGAATGTAATGATAAAGTTAATGATTGTAAAAGATATTGTTCATTATACATTTCTTTATTAATACTGTTAGAACCAATAATACTATTCTTGTTAGATAAAGAATTTAATCTATTTGGTGTCCCCATTGAACGCCTGTTATTATTTAATTTAGATGGACTCTTACCAGCATTTGAATCTCTACCTGGTGTTTGTTGTTGTGTAGATTGTAAATATTTAAATGATTCCTTTAACCTTTGTTCATATTGCTTTTCATTTTGATAAATATCACATAATTCATCCTTAGCCTTTCTTATATCTTGTAACACTAAGGAACATTCCTTTTCATTTGGTGATTCGTACATTAACGTGGTACTATTATTAATCTTAAACACTAGTCTATTATTAGAACCTATATCCAATTTAACGTTAACCTCTTTAATATCAATTTTTTGATTTAAGATAAAATCATTATTTTTATTCTTATCTGCAATTAAAATAATATCATTTAAAATATAAAGTCTAACATCTTGTAAATATCTTAATGTAGCAACATTCAATTCTGACCATTTATCGTTTGTCTTCATAATTAAATGTCTACCTTTCTCCTTTAAATATTTACTAGCACCATCCATTTCCTTTTCAATAACTAATAATTCATCTTTCCAAATTTTATCCAAGATAGTTAAACTTGTCTTATCTCTAATGGCGTTATCAATTTGATCACCATTATTATTAGAGATATTAATTGCTGGTGATAACAATCCATTATTTTGATCAAATTGTCTCTTTTTAAATTCCTCCATTTCAATTCTTCTCATAGCAATTTCATTAAATTTTTTCATAACTTTATCTAAATGTTTAATATTATCTCTTAATAAAATTAATTCATTACTAGCAATTGTTAAATCATTATTAACTTGCATAATTTCTTTATAAGATCTATTGATATTGTCCTTAGCCTCCACTTTGATATTTAATGATAAATCGTTTAAAGTAGTGGTAAATTTATCAATATCCATAGCGGAGGCATTACTTAAATGTTCATGAACAAAATCTTTTGCATTAAAATTTGTATTTGTTAATAATGAACGTAAGATATTTAGTTTCACGATATCAGTAATTGGTACTCTTGAGTCTTCTCTCTTGGAGACAGTTAAATCCACAAATGAATTAGTAAAATTTAAACTATGTTTTGAACTATTTAAATTACTACCATAAACGTTATTTTGATTTTGATTACCAGTTAGATAAGGATCATTCTTTATATTTTGATTATTGTAATTATTATTTAAGCTATTGCTATTGCTATTATTATTTTCATTACCATTGAATTCGTATTGATTAAATTGAGGTAGGGGCATAGAATAATCTAATTTATTAGCAATTGTATTTGGATTATTATACACAGAAAGTCTTCTTTGCATCGAACTAGCGGCTTTATTCTTACCATGTGCATCCACTTTAATAGGTTTATTACTCTTCTTATCATTTTTACCATGATTAGTTTCATTCAAAGTAGAATGTTTATTAGAATTTGATTTATTTTTAGGTACAATTAATTCATCATTTGTTGTGTGTGAGGTACCCTTATTAGCTTTCCCGCTGTCTCTATTGTTTTTCCAATTGTTTCTTGCCCTCTTTAAAGATAAGTCCACCATTATTGCGTGTGTATATTCAATTGTATGTGTATATTTCCCTATGTAAATGTTTATTTCATTAAAATTAAATTGCCGCTTTTCCAAATTAAATTTAATTTGGAAAACAAGTAAAAAAAAAAAATTTGGAAAATTGTAAATTGCACAAACAAGAATACAATAATTATTGTTATTGACAAGTTTAATTTGTGTGTGTGTGTGTGTATTGATTGATTGATTATATATATTGTTAAGATGAGTATTACGAGTGAAGAGGTCAATTATTTGATTTGGAGATATTTACAAGAAACTGGTAGAGAATTAACAGCGTTAGCTTTACAAGAAGAGACTAGAGTATTAGAATTTGATGATAATTATAATCAACATATCCCCATTGGTACCTTGGTAAATTTGTTACAAAAGGGTATATTATATAGTGAATGTGAATTATTAGTGGAGAATAATAAGAAATATAACAATATAAATAATAATAAAGATGGTAGATCTATTGATAAAGAACAAATACTAGAATTTAATGAAAAATTTAATTTAGTTAACGCATTAAAATTAGATAAAATACCTGAGATTGCCATGAGGGGTAGATTTGCCTTGAAGAATGATGAGATTGAAAATAGAAATGATAATTCAATTGAAAGTTTTGATAATGCCAATAATATAACAAATAATAAAGATAATAAACAAATTGATATTGTTGGTAATAATAATAAAATTGTATTGAAGCATAAGGATCATTCTATTATAAAGCATACAGTAAATAATATTTTCACCATGAATAGTAATATTATTATTTCACAATGGAATCCGAAACAAACAAATTATTTAGCCACTGGTTATATGAATTCTATTGCAAATATTTATAAATTTAAAGATACTACAACAGGGGATAATAACAAATTAATTATAGATAAAATAATTGAATTAAAGCATCCATTTATAACAAATTTTAATGATTTTACAAATGATAATGACAAAATTAATAAAGAAAATGCAAACACACAACAAAATAGTATAACAAATAGAAATAAAAATAAAAATATGATAACTTGTTTACAATGGTCAAATAATGGTAAAAATTTAATAACATGTGTTGAAAATGGTGAAATTAGATTATGGAATTGTGAAGGTGAATTACAAAATGTATTTAATTTACATAATTGTTCCATTATTGCTTGTAAATGGAATAATAATGATAACTTATTATTAACTTTAGATATTAATAATATTGTAATTTTATGGGATATTGAAAATGGTACAGTGTTACAACATTTTAATTTAAATAATATACCTGGTAGTAAGGATAATAATAATGATGATAATAAACAACAAGAAATAAATGGTATTGATTTAGAATGGGTTGATGAAAATAAATTTGCATTACCTAGTGGTAATGGTAATATAACAATATTTGATATTAATAATAGAACACCATTAGGTAAATTAATTGGTCATAAAAAGATAATAACATGTATTAAATTTAATATTAATAATAAATTTTTAGCAACATCAGCAGATGATTTTAATATTAAAATTTGGATTGGTAATAGTAATAATTCAAATTATTGCTTCTTGGGTCATTCACAAAGTATTATATCATTAGATTGGATAAATAAAGATTTATTAATTAGTGGATCAATGGATGGTACCATTAGAATTTGGTCAATTTTCAATAAGAGATTAATTGGTATAATGAATAATAAAGATGGGTTACCAATAATAATTGGTTCATTATCACCAAATAAATTAAAATATAGTATTGTATTATGTGATGGTACAATTAAATTTTATGATATTAAAAAATTTATTAATATTTATAGAAATGAAATTACTGAAATTAAAGATTGTGATGAAGATGATGATGAAAATGATAGTGATAATATTGAAATTGATATTGATGATATTGATATAATAGAGAGTACAATTGTTGAGAATATACCAGAATATAATACGAATATTAATGAAATTAAAAATGTTAATAAAATTAATAAAGATAAAAATTTGAATGTTATTGATTTAAATTGGTGTTGTAATAGTAAACAAATAAGTTTAATTTATTCTAATGGTAATAGTGAGATAATAAGTATATAAAAAAATGAAAATAAAAAATAAATAACTTAAAGAATAGTGATAGTGATAGTGATAGTGATAATAATACAATTGAAATCTAGATAATACAAATATGATGAAAAAAAAAATGGAATGAAATATATAATAATTATACAAATATAAAAATTAATTTATAAAAAATGGGAGAGAATGAGTAAAGTGGGTCATAAACAAAAATTGAACATTAAAGGAATAAATGGATATAAAGATGAAGATAAAATTAATAACCACTAAAAATAATATCAAAATCGAAAAAATTTGGATAATTATGAAAATTAATTAAATGTTGTTTTCTCTTATTATGATTATTAAATAAATGATTACAATTAATTTCGAAACATTTTAAATTATTATCAATATCATTACCAAATTCTAAAGAATTATGACATTCATTAATATGTAAATTTAAAATATGATTATTAATAAAATTATGATTACATTTTGAACAAATACTGTTATGATTATGATTTTGGTGATCAATTAAATTTGTAATTAAAATTTTTTTATTTTTGCATGGTAATTCATTACATATAAATATTTTAACGTTATTGTTATTTTTATTGTTATTGTTGTTTTTGTTTTTAGAATTATTTAAATTTTTAATTTGATCTAAATTAAATAATTTTAAATCAATATTACCATCACTACTATTTTGTTCATCTAAAATATTAAATCCATCTGAACTAATATCAGAATTACAATTTATTGAATTTGATCTTACGCGTTTCATTGTTATTTATATTGTTTAATTAATGTAAAAAATAAAAAAGAATGATATTGAATAATGTTTTTTTTTTGTATATTTGTATTAAATATTATACGTGTATTTTTTTATTCTAAATGTTAGTATAATAATAGGAATAAAAAATGATAATAATATGAATAAAAAATGATAATAATAGTTTAAAAACCACAATTTTTTCGAATGTTTTTTTTTTTTTCAATATAAATTTCCACAAAAAAATTTACAATAATAAAAACCGAAAATTGACGCAAAAACTAAGAAATGACATAAAAGAAGGTAAAGATGGATAAAGATAGGTAAAGAAGGATAGGATAGAGGATAAAAGAACGTGAAGATGGATAAAGATAGGTAAAGAAGGATAGGATAAAGGATAAAAGATGGGTAAAGATGGATAAAGATAGAATTGATTATTTTTTATTTGTACTTGTTGAATTAATACTAATTGAATGTATACTTGTATGTGTACTTGTTGTAGGACTATTATCATTATTATTATTGTTATCATTATTATTATCTATATTATTATCTATACTATTATCAATATTTTTATCCATATTAATTTTATCCAAATTTTCTAATGGTTCCCAAATATTAGTAATATTATTAGTATAATCCACAGAAACGTTATCTTTAATTTCTTGTAAAGTTGGTGATGCAGTATTATTCAATAAATTAATTTCTAAATTATTTTTAGTTGTTGTAATTAATGGAGTTGTTGGAGTTGTTGTAGTTGATTTGTTATTGTTGTTATTATCATTTCCATTTTGGTTAAGTTTTGGTGTATTTGGTGGAGTAATAAAAGTTTTTGTTCTTGTAGTTGTTGTTGTTGTTATAGGAGATTCATGTAAAGTATCCTCTATTGAAGTATCATCTTGTTGTTGTGGTGGTGGTGATGATGGGGGTGAAGATAGTGGTGATTGATCATTCACGACATTCTTTTTAATATTCTTATTTTTCCTGTGTAACAAAAATAATATAAAATTAATAAATCCATTAACCCATGATATGATTGTATTAAACAAATAACATTGAATGGATTTAAATTTAAGTAGAATAAAACCCATAAAATTTTTAATAAAATTTGTTATTGATAACCCAATTAAAATTGAATGTAACCCCAAATCCAATATCAAAGCGAAAACGAATTTAGCACAGTTAACCACGATCCCATATATATAATCATAAAAAGAAAGAGTTAAATCTAGAGACATATCACCCACGATGATAAATAAATTAATTATGAAGATATCATGGTCAATTAATTTATATAAATTATTTACAGTTTGTTCTAGGACTGCGTTACCCAGTTTGTAACTGTTAATAAATTGTATGATACTGTATTGTGACAAATGGTTTACTGATCTTAGCATTTTGTCTGGATTAATTGTGCAAATTAATTAAATGTTTATATTTTAATGTTAATATTTTACTGTTGGTTGTAAAAAAAATAAAAAAAAGTAGAAAAAAAATTTGATTTCAATTTTTAGGGGATGTTTTTGGGTGGCGTAAGCGGTTTACGTAAGCATCGCGTAAGCAGACAGTGGCACGTGCACCAACACCCAGCCACCCCTCCTATTGTTTCCGTTTCGGGAAATTCCGTTTTCGAAATTTTAAATTCAATTTCATTATAATTACAATTACAATTTGAATTTCAATACAGTTTCAACACATTTCAATACATTACAACACAAAACAACAACAAAATGGTTAAACCAATCATTGCTCCATCAATCTTAGCATCTGACTTCTCCAACCTCGGCTGCGACTGCCACCGCATAATCCAAAGCGGTGCTGACTGGCTACACATCGACGTAATGGACGGTCATTTCGTACCAAATATAACTTTAGGTCAACCAATTGTTAAATCATTAAGAAATGTCGTACCACGCGAAGGTGCAAATTCTGCATTTTTCGATTGTCATATGATGGTCTCTGAACCTGAAAAATGGGTTAAAGATTTTGTGGATGCGGGTGCTGATCAATTTACTTTCCATTATGAATCTACTAAGGATCCAAAAGAATTAATTAAATTGATTAAATCTTTCGGGATTAAAGCCGCGTGTGCCATTAAGCCGGGGACCCCAGTGGATGTGTTGTTTGATATTGGGGAACAATTGGATATGGCGTTGGTTATGACGGTGGAACCTGGATTTGGGGGGCAAAAATTTATGCCGGATATGATGTCCAAAGTGGAAAAATTAAGAAATTTGTTTCCTAATTTAAATATTCAAGTAGATGGTGGTTTGGGGAAGGAAACAATTGATCAAGCGGCTAATGCGGGGGCAAATGTTATCGTGGCGGGTACGTCTGTGTTTACTGCAAGTGATCCAACTGAAGTTATTGGGTTTATGAAAGATAAAGTAGCTAATCAATTACAAAAATAATAATTTATTTACATTTTTATTTATTTATATATCGATTTATGTAATCAACTAAAAGTAACTTAAGAATTTTAAACTTAACAGAAATGTAAATATGTTTTAATATACAATGAAAACCTATATAATAATAATAATAATAATATATAATATAATATTACCCTATGGGAAAACAGCACTACCTAATGTTGTACCTTGACCATTATTAATCAATAACAACCCATTGGAATTACTATCATCAATAACATCCCACATAGCATTCTTCACTTTAGATAAATTATTAATCTGCTTATCATCATCATCATCAATAACTAAATCCATTTCTTTATCCAATGATAATTCATTAACTAATTTTCTTTGTTGTGCATATTTTAAATTTCTTTCAATCTTCTTAGCCCTCTTCTTAGAAAGTGTCTTATTAGTAATAACACCAGAACCAATAGTAGTCTTATCATTATTATTACTATTGAAATAAATATCTAATGCCACAGATTTAATTTCACCTGATTTAGAATCTTCGGATGAACGTAATGGTTGTAATTCACCTTTTCTTTCACGGGCAAGTCTCTTGGCGTTGTTTCTTTGTTGTCTGTGTTGAACGTTTTTAGTTAATTTCGGTCTGTTGATAGAATTCTTAGAGGGCATTTCCTTTTGATTGTTTTGGGTGATTGTTTTATGTTAATTAAATCGATGAGTTGAAAAAAAAAAAAAAAATTTTT
>JAJLYE010000004.1:102736-140414 GCA_030571715.1 Grigorovia jiainica (nom. inval.) | reverse complement strand
GTTTCCGTTTTAGTTTTTTTTTTTCAAAAAATTGTTTTTTTTGTAATTTTTGTTGTTGTTGTTTGGTTTGGTTTGGTTTATAACAATTTTTACTGTATACTATTGATACATTCACATTTACTTACTGGATATATATATTAAAAAATATTTTCCTTACACAATGAGTAGTGAAGCTGACGAAGTTTTCGAATTCTTGGATTCGTTACCACAGGATAAAAATATTAATCAAAATAATAAAGGGGATTCTAATTCAATTAATAACAATAACAAGGACAATAACAATAACAATAACAATAACAAAATTAATAAAGTGAAAAATGATGATGATATTCTGGATTTCTTGGATGAATTAGAAAAGACTAATGTAAAGAAACAAATTGGGAAAATTGGGGATAATTTAAAGGATGTCGATTTAAATGATGATAAGATTACACAAAATGTGGATTCACCAGTTATTGTGACTCCTAGGGTTGAGAAAGATGAAAAACAAGATCAACAAAAAGATCAACAAAAAAAGGTGGAACAACAAGTCGAAGCGGAAAATGAAGATACACCACTTAATGATCCAATTAGTTCAATTTCTAATTGGTGGTCATCAAGTGGTTCCACAAAAGTATCATCAATTTGGAATAAAACTACTGAACAAGCAAATATTATTAAAGAACGTGTGGTTAAAGAAGCCGCTAATTCAAATTTACCACCAATTAATAATTTAATTAATAATCAACAATTAAATGATATGGTTAAAAATTTATCTAAAATTGTTGTGGGTGAAACTGATGAAGTATTAAGAATTCATTTAGTTCATGATTTAATTAATTTAACTTATTTACCATATGAATTTCATGATAAATTTGATAAAGTATTGGATTCACAAGTACAAGGTGGTATTAGAATTTTTGTAGATGAATGGGGGAAACCAAATAATGATTCTGAAAGTATTAAAGATTTCACTAAGGATAATATAAATGATAATAATATTAAATTAAATGTCTTTTATGGTAAAGAAATTGATGCTGAAAAATTATCATTTGCCAATTTAGATAATTCAATTAAATTATTTAATAAAGCACATGATGAAATAATTAAACAACAAATGGCAAATATTGATAAAAATGATAAAATTAATTTAAATCATGATGAAAATATAAGTGATTTATTTATCTCAATATTACCAATTTCACTTACAACAATTGATGATAACATAAAGAATAAAGACCAAAATGAATTCACCATTGTCGACTCCAATAAATCAAATTCATTCCATTTCGCAATCATATTAAGGGATATTACAAATAATATCAATATTATCACTAAATCACAACCATTCCCTATTAAATGGGTTAATTGGTTAGAGGGACAAAAATTAGTGGAAAATGATGAAAATAATGATATTGATAATGATGATATTGATCCAAGTGAATGGGTGCGTGATTGGATTATGGATGGATTGAATTTAGCCATTGGTGTTGTGGCACAAACATACGTTATTGAAAGAATGGAGTACGATTAAATACAATATACAATATAAATTTATATAATTCACAGTGTTACCCGCGCGCTGCAAGAAATAATTATTTCCGATGAAAAGAACAAACACTTACACTTACACTGTGTTTACAAGCACACACGTACATTAACACAACATGTCCACCACTGCAGACAACAACACGGGCACTGCCAACACAAACGTTGCCAACAACAATGTCAACAACAACAACAACAACAACAACACAAGCAAGAAGGACAAAAAGAAAATCACAGAAGGTGAAGCTGATCTTTATTTAGATCAATACAATTTTACCACTACAGCTGCAATCGTATCATCAGTGGATCGTAAAATTTTCGTACTTTTACGTGATGGTAAATTATTATTCGGTGTACTAAGAACTTTTGATCAATATGCAAATTTAATTTTACAACATTGTATAGAGAGAATATATTTAACTGGTGAACAAAAATACGCTGAGGAGGAAAAGGGTATATACATGATCCGTGGTGAGAACGTCGTCATGCTTGGTGAAGTAGATATCGATCGTGAAGATCAACCATTGGAACAATTAACGAAGATCGATTTTAAAGAAGCAGAAAGATTAAAAAAGATAAGTGATATGGAAAGATATAAGACTGAAACAAATAATATTAAAGAATTCGCACGTTATGGGTTAACACACGATTTTTATAAATCTGATATGTACTAATGTAATTATAATTATTAACATTTATATAATTTAATGCACAAATTTATTATACAATAAAATAATTTGAAATATATTTTGAAATTTTTTTTTTTTTTAAACACTGTTGAAAAAATTAAAATTATTTTATTTATTGATATGCTCATCACTGCAATTGCAATAATTATAAATATTCCATTATAACACACAGCAAATAATGTCATTCACTCAATACAAGGATATCATAGAAGAAGGTGACTTGGTGTTCCTATGGATCGGTCGTGAAAATATTAAACCCACCGTTATGCAACATGGTGCCACTTTCAATACTCGTTACGGTTCATTCGATCATTCTAACATCATCGGTAAAAAATATGGTTCACAAATTGGTACAAAGACTCGTGGTAATAATAAATTTGCATTTATTCATGCTTTACAACCAACACCTGAATTATGGTCCATTTCATTACCACATAGAACACAAATCGTTTATACACCAGATTCATCATACATTATGCAAAGATTAAATTGTGGTCCCAATACTAAAGTTATTGAAGCTGGTACAGGTTCAGGTTCATTCTCACATGCATTCGCACGTTCTGTAAATAAATTATACAGTTTTGAATTTCATCCAGTGAGATATGAACAAGCCACTGATGAATTTCGTGAACATGGACTATTAAATGAAAATGTCATTATCACTCATAGAGATGTTTGTAAAGATGGGTTCACTATAAAGCAAGGTGATAAGACTTCATATCAAGGGTTTGATGGGGATAATGTTAATGAATTGGAATTGAATGCAAATGCAATTTTTTTGGATTTACCTGCACCATGGGAAGCTATACCACATCTGGATAAAGTTATTTCTAATACTGAAAAAATTGGTATTTGTTGTTTCTCACCTTGTATTGAACAAGTTGATCGTACTATTGAAGAATTAGAACAAAATGGTTGGTTTAATATTCAAATGGTAGAAATTCAAGGTAAACAATATGAAAGTAGAAAACAAATGGTTAGATCAGTAGATGATGCTTTAGAAAGATTACGTGATATTAAAAAACATAAATTGGAAGGTACTGAAAGACGTAAAAGAATGCTTAATGAAATTACTGATGATGAAGAACGTAAATTAGAATTTAGTAAACATAGATCTTTGACAGCTAAATCTAAATTTAATCCATTTGGTAAAGGTTCAAGAGTGAAAGAAGGTGATTCTAGTTTCAAATGGCAAAATGTCACTAAAGTGGAAACTGAAATTAAATCACATACTTCATATTTAACATTTGCATGGAAAATAGTTAATAAAGAACAAAAAATTGATCAAGTTAATGAATTCTTAAATGAATTGAAAAATTAAATATACTTTTTGATAAGTTATATAACTGTATAATATTAAGAAGAAAAAAGTAATTACCAGCTTACTTATTGGAAAATATCATTACGTCTTTGTTCCCAAAGTGGCATCTTATCTCTAATGGTTTGTAAATAATTTAAATCAATATCAGCAACGATTAATTGTTCTTTATTTTCTAAATCATTCTCCGCTTGTGAAATAATTTCACCCCAGGGACTAATAATCATTGAATGACCCCAAGATTGTCTAGTGTTAGATAAACTTGAATCAGCATCCTTATCAATATTTGTCACATGAACACCATATTGACCGGGCATCAATACATAACATTGTGTATCAATAGCTCTTACTCTACCCAATAATTCCCAATGTGCCTTCCCAGTAGCCATAGTAAATGCACTGGGGTAACAAATCAATTGTGCACCCATAGATCTTAACTTAAGGGCCAATTCAGGAAATCTAATGTCGTAACAGATTGATGAACCTAATTTCCCCACTGGTGTGTCAATAATTTGAGGTATTTCACTACCTTTCACCACGGAACGTGATTCCATCATGATGGGACCATTGGGTACATTAACATCAAACAAATGTAATTTATCATACTCTTGAATAATTTTACCATCTTGATTTATGTAAAGTAAGGTATTTCTTACTTTACTTTCCCGTGGTAAATGAACACCAATAGAAATATCTAATGGTTTAGATAATTGAGGGATAGCCTTTTGTAAATTTTCTACAAATTTTAATGATTGTTCTGCAAGGATACGTGAATGTGCCGGTGATTGTGAAATATAATCTGTAGCTTCTGGGAAGAACAAAACACGTACTTGACTATCAACAGCACGTTGACATAATCTTAAAACGGTTTCCAAATTTTGCATGACATTGGAACTGGAGGCAAATTGTGCAATACCTACTTTGGTGAACATAGTGAGTAGTGGTGATCTGACATATTTCCGCAACATTAATTGACAAGTTTTCGATGCCTTTAAATATTTTTCAAAATTCTTATCTTTTATCTTTAAAATGATGACACACTGATACGTTAGATACGTGTATTATATTGCTGTATAGGGTTCAAGTTAGATTAAGACTTCCCATTGCGTGTATTATAAAATATGAACGAAAATATATGGACACCGTTATCACCGCATACATTATTATTGAAAGATGGTGAAACTGTTGCAACAATATATCCAATTCCAGCAATGAGTAATCTTTTACCAAGAGAATTGTTACATTTCCTATTAGATGAATTCAATATGGAGGTACAGAAAGGTGATAGTTTTCCTTACTATGAAATACTAAATATGGATGAATTTCAACAAATTTGGTTCCAGGATAATGGTTATTTATGTATAATGGTATTAGGTGAAATACCTGAATTAGATTATTATGGTGATGGTAATGAAAATAATGACAGTAATGATCCAGATAGTTCCTTGGATGTACAACACCCCGTAGAACATAGTGATAGGCATCTATTACAATATCAAGAAAGAAAGACACTTCGAAATTTACAATTAAATATTCAATGGGAGAAACAATGTCTTGGTATGTTCTCTTTACAACCAGCATATCCAGGTCGTTCATCACATGTAGTGACAGGTAATTTTTTAGTAAATGCTGGTATTCGTGGTAAAGGTATTGGTAAGAGTATGATGTTACAATTTATTGATTGGTCAACAAAATTAGGTTTCACATCATCTTATTTCCCATTAATTTATGGAACAAATGTTGGTATGAGACGTATCTTAGAGAATAATAATTTTAGAAATATTGGTATACTACCAGAGAGTGGTATATTGAAAGGTTATGATGTACCTATAGATTCGTTTATTTATGGTAAAGAATTTACACATATTACCAAGAGTATGTCTATATTAAAGGATCCAGAAAGAAATAATATTATTGCCAAATATGATAGATTGAAACAATATTTAATTACAGGTAAATATCCATTAAATTGTGATCGTAATGAAAAGGCACGTCTTAGGGTCACTGGTAAGACGCATACTTTTGTTGACGGTAAATTAATGTTTAAAGGTAGAGAAGTTATCTATGATCCTATAAGGCAACGGCAAATTGCCCTAGAGACACATTTAATTAAACATGGTGGTATTAATAGAGTCACTACAAAATTAGCTGAAATTTATCATTGGAAAGGTATAAAGCAAACTGTTACTGAAGTTATATCACTGTGCAAACGTTGTAAATCAAGATTACAAGATGGTACTGGTATGATTATACAACAAGATAATAATAATATTCATACTGCGCATATGTTACCTAATCAAATGATTAATTTAACAATGACGGAGAAACCAATGAAGACAGATGTTTTTCCAATTGATCAAGATGATGCTTCTGTTAACCGTAGTGATACTAATGATCAGAATAAGAATGATATGAATGCTAATAATTCAAATTCATTATCACAAATGGCCGTCAATATAGTTGAATCTATTGAAAAGGAACATAATCAATATTCTAAGGACAATAACCAAAATGATACAGATAAAACTAGTAATAATATTAATCATAATAAAATTAACAATAAAGACAATAATAACATATTTGATAATATCGATACCCCACCAGATTCTGTATTAATGAATAATAGCAATAATAATAGCCATGTTCATAAAAATACTAATAACAATAATCATAAAAGAAGACGTTCTATAATAGATGAAGTTAACGAAAGTACAAATGCTGCATTGAACAGCTTCCATACATTTATTGATAAACAACAACAACATCAGCAACAACAACAATTACAACAAAACGATACTAAACAAAATCAAGACATTACAAACACTAATAATAATAATAATATACTACAAATAGCAGACAATGTTATTGCCGCATTAAATAACAATACCTTAACATTTAATCCCACTGACAATCTTAATAACATCCATAACGGTAATATGAACAGTATGAGTATCAATGATATGAATACTATCAATAACAGTAATCTTAACAACATACCCTTAATTTTTGATTTTGGCGATAATTATTTAGAAGAAGAAGACGAAGATTACGAAGAAGAAGAGGAGGAGGAAGAGGATGATGATGTTAATAACCATGAGGACGATGAGCAAGATATTGATGTGGATGATGAACGACATATTGATGAGGATAGTATCGCTATCGAGTTGCAAAGCTTGCAACATTTTGATGATGATGAGTTGTTGAATTTCAAGAACATTTGAAAACGTATGTAATCATATACATGATGTATTTACTATACTTAGTTATACATTAATAATAACTAATCAAAGAGGCTTGTTATTAATAATGCTTATTATTAATGAGGCTTATTAATGATAAAGAGAGTAAGGTCAAATTAATAATAAATTTAAAAAATGTTTCCACGGGTTCAGAAAAGTTTAATTGTAATTAAAGTTGTTTAGTGGCAATTTAATTAAAGAAGGCGGCGCACACTTTAAATATACACAAGAACACATTTATTTATCAATCAAAGCAACAGTATCTGACGCACACCATACAATACAATCAATATGATCTTCTTGTTTAATCAAATACGTGATATTTTCCACAGATCGTACACTAAGGAGCAACAAATATTGTACTCCAGAAGATCATTTTTCCATTTACTAGGTTACTTGAGTAGTTGTGTAGTGATATCATTCATTGCACAGACCAAATATATAGAATAGATTATATAACATATAGCATACATAGTCAATACAATACAATATAACATACAATATTACTTACAACAACTGATGATGCCTTTGAAATGGCGCAATTTTGTTTTTCGCTCATGAAAAAAAAACTTCACAATTTATTTTTTACATTTTTGTCATTTGTTGCAATTAGTATCGACTTAGTTTTGGTTACTTTTGTTTAATTATTTATAACAAGTAGTGTTTGTAAAGTGTATATATTACTCTAGACCGTACAGTTTCTTACCGGTTTTGTAGATTGTTTTGTGCATTTAGTGTTTTTTTGCAACTGAATTCACAATTAGTTTTTTTTGGGGTTAATAATTTTTTTTTGATTTATTACTGATTGGTAATCTGTGATTTAAATAACATCGTTTTGTATTAGTGATTTTATTGTGATCAACTACAAATTATTTGATTTACAAGTTTGTTTACATTTAACAATTACGGGTTTATTTGCATCTCCCACTTTACTGTAAATTACTAAGCATTTCGAAGAAGGGATATAATGGATCGTTTTAATAAACTATCATTGATTGATAGTAATGATCTTGATTTAAACGAAACTAACGGATTTGACTCAGATAATGTTGCAAATAATAGTCCAAATAATAATCTAAGAAGAAATGGTTCCAGTTCATCAAATTATGATAATATTAATGCTAATTTACATGCAAGAGTGAAAGCTTTCCAAGAACAAAGAGCTTTGAAGAGATCTACTTCACAAAAGAATAAAGAGAGAGACTTGACATCGATCGATAGTAATAATTCAGACTCTGCAGATAATGATACTACTACTAATAATAATAATAACGATAATGACAATAATAGGGAATCGGAACATATAACGAATTGTAATAATATTAATAATAATAATAATAATAATAATGATAATAATAATAACAATAATAATAATAACAGCGATAATCAAGATACTGACAATAATGATAACGCTGTTGCATCAGTGTTAAGTGGATTTACAAATGACTTGTTGAAAAGGAAAAATACGATTGATAAAAGTAATAAGGCTAACAGTGATGTGAGATCATCAACTTCATTATCATCAATGTCGTCCGCTTCTTCATCTCCAAATAAAAATATAAATAAAATTATTAATAAACCATTACCACCTTTACCAACAAATTCGCTATCTGATATTGTTGTGAATAGTACTAAGACTAAAGAAAATAAAATTGAAATAAATAAATTTGAGGAAAGTGATTATAGTACTGTTGTCAATAAGGAGAGTGTTAAATATACCAATAAGGAAACTGTCAATATTAATAATATAAGGAAACTTCCGCAAAATAATAGTATTAATAATAATTTCAATTTAAGAATATCTCCACAACAAAGACATTTTAATCCAGCTAGAAGAGCACCAACAAGACAAATTCCAATGGCTAATAGTACTAATATTAATTCAAACAAAAATAATAACATAAATAATAATAACGCTAATAATATAAATAATAATGGTACTGGTATACCATTTAAAGGTTCATTAAATGTTAGATCAAATACCGTTATTCCAAATTTACCAAAACAAAGTTTAAGTGCTCGTCGTGGGCTAAAATTTCCTGGTGGTTCAATGTCATTAAATTTAAATAATAAGACTAGTAGTACCAATAAATCAAACTTATCCAATAATACCACTACCACTACCACTACTGGTAATGATAACATCACAAGACATAATCGTAACATTAACCACTTAAATTTAAATTTAAATAGTGGTGGTAAAAGATCAAATCCAGGTTCATTAATAAACGGTATTCAATCAGCATCCACATCAGCAATGACTCAACGTGACACTGAAGGTACTGCACCAAATGATTCTAATAGTGGTTCTGGTGGTTCTGGTGGCCTTTTCTCAAATTTTTCAAAATATGTGGATATTAAATCTGGTTCATTAAATTTTGCTGGTAAATTATCATTATCCTCTAAAGGTATAGATTTTAGTAATGGTTCCAGTTCTAGAATAACATTAGATGAATTGGAATTTATTGAAGAATTGGGACATGGTAATTATGGTAATGTATCAAAAGTTTTACATAAACCAACAAACGTCATCATGGCAATGAAAGAAGTTAGATTAGAATTAGATGAAGCTAAATTTAGACAAATTTTAATGGAATTAGAAATTTTACATTTATGTCAATCACCATTTATTGTGGATTTTTATGGTGCATTCTTTATTGAAGGTGCTGTTTACATGTGTATGGAATATATGGATGGTGGTTCATTAGATAAGATTTATGATTCTAATCCAGCAATTGGTGGTATTGATGAACCACAATTAGCATTCATTACAGATGCGGTAATTAGAGGTTTAAGAGAATTAAAAGAAGTACATAACATTATTCATAGAGATGTTAAACCAACAAATATACTATGTTCCGCAAAGCAAGGTACAATTAAATTATGTGATTTTGGTGTTTCTGGTAATTTAGTCGCCTCATTAGCAAAGACAAATATTGGTTGTCAATCATATATGGCACCAGAACGTATTAAATCATTAAATCCTGATATGGCAACATATACCGTACAATCAGATATTTGGTCATTGGGGTTAAGTATACTAGAAATGGCATTAGGTACATATCCATACCCACCAGAAACTTTTGATAACATTTTTTCACAATTAAGTGCCATTGTAGATGGACCACCACCAAGATTGCCTAGTGATAAATTTAGCAATGAAGCACAAGATTTTGTATCATTATGTTTACAAAAGAGACCTGAAAGAAGACCCACCTACGCAATGCTATTGGAACACCCATGGTTAGTAAAATACAGAAATGTTGATGTTCACTTAAGTGAATATATCAAAGATAAACAAATCAAAAAACAAAAATTACTACAAGAAAATGGTAGTGATTCATTACCAAAGATAATACCAGCTTTACATATGGGTGGGTTACCTTAATACGGTTTACTGCATTATCACTGTTCTTTCTTAATAAAAACTCTCTCTCTCTTCTGATCTGTTAACAGACATATACAAATTGCACACAAAAAACACATTATATTATATTTATATTTATACTATTTATAACATGCATCACATACAGACCCCTCGTGGGGTCACATATATAAGCATATAACTGACTTATTACCTAATACTTACATTGTTTTTCTCAATAACAAAAAGTATTTTCATTCTCCGCAGACAGTTTAAAAAAAATATTTTTTTCTCAAATTCCGTTTTTGATGTTGTCCCACTGAATACTATAAACAAATTACATCAAAGTTTGATTTTGACACATAAAATAACCGCTAGGATCGCAATACATCTCTTTAAATAAATAATATTCCAAATTATTTTGATTATTTTTATCTCAATAGGTTTTTAATAGAAGAACTGGCTCTAATTTAGAGTAATTAATTTCATTTGGTGACAATTTAACCCATTAACAAATTTGCATTATTAAATGGGGCTACGTAAAAATTTAACTGTGCATTCAAACATTTATATACCTTATGAGAAAACATTAGGTCATAAATTAAGAGATTTTATTGCATTATTAGGCCATTATTTAAAGCCTTTATTCCCTAATTTTATTGTTGTTCATTATGGTTATATTATATTTATGACAATTTTATGCTCAATTTTAATGTACCCATGTCATAACGCTCGTTATATTGATATTTTATTCTTAGCATGTGGTGCCACTACACAAGGTGGGTTAAATACTATTGATGTTAATAAATTGACATTATATCAACAAATTTGTATTTATGTTATTTGTTGTTTATCTACACCAATTGTTATTCATGGGTTTTTAGCATTTGTAAGATTATATTGGTTTGAAAGATATTTTGATGATATTAGGGATTCATCAAAGAGAAATTTTAAGGCAAGGAGAACAAGAACAATTTTACAAAGAGAATTTACTAGAAGAAGTATGTTAACTGGACAAAGTCGTACAAGAAGTTTCTATAATGATGATTTATCAAATATAACGAGTAACAGAAGTAGTAATAGAAACAATATTACTAATAAATATAGTAACCATATTAATAAGCATGATGATCATGACGATCAACTTGACCATATTGATCATATTAATAATAATAGTTCAGATTTTGAAAACATTGCAAGTAATTTCAGTAACAACAAAAATGACAACGGTGATCTTGATTCGTATTCTGATATTGACGTTATTCAAAGTCAAACAAAGAAGACTAAATTACGTAATGGTGAAATGATTAAAAGAGCAAATTCATCAGATAGAGATTTCCAAGAAAAATTATTTAGTGGTAAAAAAATTAATAGAGACGAACATTCAATAATGTCAGAAAATTCAGTGAATTCAGAAAATACAATTGATACTGATAAAAATGTTGCTTCTTCTCAAATACATGATACCCCAGAATCTAATTCTACTACTACAGGTAAGGATACTTCAACTACTGATAATAGCTTAGAAATTAATAATATAAATAATAAGAAAATTACTGAACATGAAGAACAAGTACAATTAACTACTATTAAATCACCAACTAAAAATATTAACGGTGAAAATTTTGTTAAAAGAAGAAAATCTAATAATATTACACCACAGGATATGCATAGATCGATCATGATGTTAAGAGAACAACATCAAGAGGAAGGTGATGGTCCGACATTAATTATTAAAGGTCGTAATGTAACACATGCAGAGATACAAGATGATTCCAAAACTATTAATTCAAATAGTGTTTCCTCTAATCAAGAATCAAACTTTGAGATAAACGATAGGCTAAATGATGATACTGATGATGAAATTGATAGTCCCGCTTTTAACACTTCCGAATTTTCTGATTATTCGCATGAGGATGTTGTAACTGAAATTCCAATTCCTCAAAGTATTGTTGATGAAGATCAGGATAATTCTGCCATTGAAGGTGATGATAATACAGATGATGAAAGTTCCGAGAACGATAGTGAGGAAAATGTAACATCTGTTTTTGAAAGTACTGAAGATGCAGATGATAGTAATTCTATAAATAATCCTTCTCTTACAAATGCTCTTAATAATTCTGATGAAAACGTTAATGATAATTACAGTGTCAACTCAGATGACGATAATGACAACATAGTAGATAGTGACTTAAATAACAACAATAATGATTCGTATGCATATGATAGCACTAATGACAATAACAATGTATCTATTGATTCAACTAACTCGAACAATTTTGAACCATTAGCCCCAAGAATGGAGCAACAACATTCTAATCAACACATTAAATTTATTACTGAACCAAAGAAAACGACAAAGGAAAATTCTAATAGAATTATAACTGGAAACAATTATAGTAATAATAACTTGAGAGAGGGTCAATCCATTCAATTTGATATTCAATCACCACCACCAAGTAAAAGGGCTAGGAGGAAGGCGGAGAGTAAGTTTTCAAGACCATCAATGAACAGTAGGAGAACTTCCAGTAGGTCAATTCTTCAACAATTGAAGAAAGGTAAAAAACTACAAAAAAATATTAAGAAAAAGATTGCCGCTACTACTAAACCAAATAATAATGCTAACGACAATGATGATAACCAAGATGCATATTTTGCTGATAATGAATCAGATGAAGATATTCCATTAGATGTTAGTCCACAAAAATTGAAAGAATTATCACGTACGCCAGATTTCCAAAAAATGGTATATAATAATTGGAGAGAGAAAAATAAGAAAAGAAGAAAACAAAAGAGAAAGAGTTGGATGTTTGAAAATGGACAGGAAACTCCAATTAAGATGAATAAAAGGAATCGTTATATTAACCGTACTCTTACTAATAATGAATCTCTTGTATCCAATAGTACTATACAAAATTCTAACATTTCACAACATACTGGATCAGATCATTCAAATATTGATAGTTCAGATTATTATGATGGTTATGATGATTTTGATGAAGAGGATCAAGCATATTCTGGTATGAATCTTAATTATGATTTATCTAATGGTGGTTTCCCATTAAGTAGAACTATGAGTACTAATTATTTATCATGGAATCCTACTATTGGTCGTAATTCCACATTTGCTGGATTAAATAAAGATCAAAGAGATGAATTAGGTGGTGTTGAATATAGAGCTATTAAATTATTATGTCGAATTTTAGTTGTTTATTATGTTGGTTTCCATATAATGTCATTTACAATGATGTTACCTTGGATTTGTTCTATGCATCATTATAGTAAGATATTAAGAGAAGATGGTATATCACCAGGTTGGTGGGGTTTTTTCACTGGTATGAGTGCATTTAATGATTTAGGTATTACATTAACACCTGATTCTATGAATTCATTTGCTGATGCACTTTATCCTTTACTTACAATGACATGGTTTATTGTTATTGGTAATACAGGTTTCCCAATTTTATTAAGATTTATAATTTGGATTATGTTTAAATTAGCACCAGATCTTTCTCAAATGAAGGAAAGTTTAGGTTTTTTATTAGATCATCCACGTCGTTGTTTTACACTTTTATTCCCCAGTGCGGCTACATGGTGGTTATTATTAACGTTATTATTTTTAAATATTACTGATTGGATTTTGTTTATTATTTTAGATTTTGGATCTGAAGTAGTTAAAATATATCCACGTGGTATCAGAGTTGTTATTGGATTATTTCAAGCTGCCTCTACTAGAACAGCAGGGTTTTCTGTTGTTGATCTTTCTCAATTGAATGCAGCTATTCAAGTTTCTTATATGTTAATGATGTACGTTTCTGTTTTACCCTTAGCTATTTCAATTAGAAGAACGAATGTTTATGAAGAACAATCATTAGGTTTATATGGTAAGTTAGCCAATTCTGAAGCAAATACAGAAAATTCAGATAGTTCAGGTACTAGTGGTACGAATACTAATAGTGAAGTCAGTTCGAATTCATCATACGCTGGTGATGATATTAGTTCAGAAAGTTTTAATTCTACTGTTAATTCAAATTTAAATTCTAATTTAAATTCTACAAATAATATTAAAAATAATGAAGCTAATCAATATGTTACCAATGTTACTAATAGTAGTGAATTTCATAGTAATAACAATAGTAAATTAAATAATGGCAAAAATAATGATAGTAATTCTAATAATCAAATATATCGTCATGATACTGAATTTGATGAAAACAATACAAAATCATTTATTGGTGCACATGTTAGAAAACAATTATCATTTGATTTATGGTATTTAGTATTAGGTTTATTTATTATTTGTATTTGTGAAAATCATAAGATTAAGGATACATCAAAACCAGATTTTACAATTTTTTCAATTTTATTTGAATGTGTTAGTGCATATGGTACAGTTGGTTTATCATTAGGTTATCCCAATACTACACAATCATTTTCTGCACAATTTACAGTTATCTCCAAATTAGTTATAATAGCTATGTTAATTAGAGGTAGATGTAGAGGTTTACCATATTCATTAGATAGAGCCATTATGTTACCAAGTGATAAATTAGAACATATAGATCATATTGAAGATTTAAAATTAAGAAATCATAAGAATAAAGGTACTATTGTTAATAATGAGGATCCAGTTACCAGTTATTTTAAGAATACCACTGGTTGGTTACGTAAGAAAGCAGAGACGATTGGTACTATGAATACAATGACATCTGATAATAGGACAAGAAGTAGGACTAGGACTAATAACAGTAATAATTTTGATTTCCATTCCAATGAAAATTATAATGAAAATGGATCATTTGAAGAATTTGGTATGACAGAAATACCACTGCATAATAATTAAAAGAATTAAAATTTTTTTAAACAAATATTTATTAATTTTCTTTCAATTATTTATTTATTTATTTATTTTAATATATATTGTATATTACACATTATAAAGCATTACATTACATTAAATTTAAGGTTGTTTTTAATATATTTAGTTAAACGATTTTTTTTTTTATGAAACTGACAAATTAGAAATTTTTTAATTTTATAGAAACCATTTTAACAAAACTAAAATAAAAGTGTAAAACTAAATAAACAAAAACAAATATTTGAATATTAAAATGGAGATGTTAACAGAATGGATTGTATTAAATAAAAAGTATTTATATACATATAAAATACATACCAACAAGAATTGCAATAAGAACTTTTTTTATTAAGTAATAATTTTAAAAAATCCAAATTTTCAAAGAATACAATAGTGGACAGTGAGTAATTGTAATATAAGAACAATAAGATATTGTAAAAACAGTGAAATAATAGTCTACAATCAAAGGGAAATAATCTACACACTGAAGATCAAATTCTGGGATGAATCAAAAATTACTTTTTTCCGTATTAGTATGAAAAAAATCGGACTAAGTTAAAAAATAAAAATTGACTCTGTTTAAATAACATTTTATCTTTAATATGATTTTTTGTTTACCCTTTCAAATTTCTTATTTAATTAATTTTCATTTTGTATTGTAAAAATTCGCCTTGTAAAGTTTTCAATTTCTTAATTCCTAATTTAAATCTGCGATGCCCTAAAACTAAATTTTATTTACCAAATTTTATTTACAGTTTGATCGTTTTAGTAAATGTCTTCGGAAATTCCCGATTTTAACTATTTTTTTTTTCCAACGGACAAAAAAAAAACAAATCTAAAATAGACAAGCACAAAGGACATTTCCCGCATTCGGAATGTCCCGTTTCCACACTTTGCCGAACGGAATCTGGACAAATGGAATCTGGACAAATGGAATCTGGACAAATGACTAAACAATTTATTTTTGTAAAAAAGAACATTTGTTTAAATTCCCACGTCAATTTACTCAAATTGTTTTAAATGTCCAAAATGTCCAAATTGCTTGAAATGTCCGTAGGTAATGACTACATCATGACTACGTTGTTGGGGTTTCCCAAAGGGGAAATGTCCTTTGGTTTTACCGAAACCGCCATGGACAAATTTTAAATATTAATTTGGACATTTTAATTTTTTTTAATCCGTCGGTGTTTTTTTCTATAATGGACAATTTGACAATTTTTAAAGATTTGTTTGTGCAGCGTTTTCTTTTAGATTTTCTCTAAAATTTTTTATTTTATTTTTTTGGTTTTTGGTTTTCGAAATTTTAATTATATGAAAAGACGATGAGGTAAACTTGGAAAGATATAAAAGCAAGTGAAATTTACCATTCCAATTCAATTATATTTCCAAAAAATCATTTTATATTAATTGTTTCATTCTACTATTAAATTTTTTTCATAATAGTATTTTTTATTACTTGTATTTCCATTTTAATATCTTTATTTTAACCATTTTCTTATTCTTATTATTCTTTTCACATAAATAACAAAATAAAAAGGTTAATCTCAACAAATCTAACATAATTGACATCATATAATTAAATTTTATCGTTAATTATACAATTTTTTTTGAATAGATTTTTTAACTTATTTTATACTTATTATATTTATTATAATTTTACATTAAAGAAAGCTCATTGGCTTCAAATAGTATGTTAATTGGATTTTTATAAAAATAGGTTATTTACAATATGTTAATTTACAATTTATAAAGTTAATAAGGGTATTTTGGTAACTATTTTGTGTCAAATGGCGCTAATACGTTACAAAATTGACTTCTTCTATCTGGGTTTTTTCATTTTTATAAAAATTTTTGACCTCTTTGGGAAATTAAAGTTTCGAGAATTTTAGAAAAATTGAAAAAAAAATAGATTATATTTTTTTGAAGAAGGGATGCCCATTTTTTTAGTTCATTTTAATTAATTTATTAATTAAATAAATTGTATTTTATCTTATTATAAATAATATTAAAATTTGCAAAGGTGACAATATTTCATATTTAATACCTTTTTAATTATAATTGGAAATAGTTTAATACTAACAAAATAACTTCTTTGTTTTTTTTTGTTCGATCCTGAAAAACAATCCTCCTTTATTCCAGTTTGCATTAATTTTTTATTTTAAAATTTAATATCTCACACTTAAGATATTATATTTATCCTTAACTATATCCATATTATTATTATTATATCCACATTTTAATATTTTTAACTACTGAAAGTTAACATTCTGAAAAGTTACATTTTTAACAATCAAATAAAGAAAAAAAAATACTCACAAAACACATAAACACACATACACTATGTCTATTGTCTCTTTAACTCCAACTGGCCCAGTTTGTCCACCATTAGAAACTACTGGTGACAGATTAATTACTTTAGAATTACAAGATGGTAATTTATTACAAGGTTATTCATTCGGTGCTGAAAAAACTGCTGCTGGTGAATTGGTTTTCCAAACTGGTATGGTTGGTTATCCAGAATCTATAACAGATCCATCTTATGAAGGCCAAATCTTAGTTATCACTTTCCCATTAGTTGGTAATTATGGTGTTCCTGATTTTAAATTACAAGATGAAATCGTTGAAAGTTTACCAAGATATTTTGAAAGTAATAGAATTCATGTTGCTGGTTTAGTTATTGCTCATTATACTGAAAATTATTCTCATTATTTAGCTGAATCTTCTTTATCTCAATGGTTAAAAAGAGAAGGTATCCCAGCTATGTATGGTGTCGATACAAGAAGTTTAACTAAACATTTAAGAGAATCTGGTTCTATGCTTGGTAGATTCGCTCTTCAAAATTTAAATTCTGATAATTCTGTCGCTCAAAGTGAAAATTGGGAAACTTGTTTCGATATTCCTGATTGGATTAATCCAAATATTGATAATTTAGTCGCTAAAGTTTCAACAAAAGAACCAAAATTATATTTACCACCTACTGATAATGATAAAATCGTTTTACAAAAGGGTCCAGATGGTAAAACTTTAAGAATATTAGCTATTGATGTTGGTATGAAATATAACCAAATCCGTTGTTTTATTAATAGAGGTGTAGAATTATTAGTTGTACCATGGGATTATGATTTTAGTCAAGAAGATTACGATGGTTTATTTATTTCTAATGGTCCTGGTGATCCAGCTATTTTAACTGATTTAGCAGAAAAATTATCTCATGTAGTTGAATCTAAAAAGACTCCAATTTTTGGTATTTGTTTAGGTCATCAATTATTAGCTAGATCTACTGGTGCTGAAACATTAAAATTAACTTACGGTAATCGTGGTCATAATATTCCATGTACTTCTACTATAAGTGGTCGTTGTTATATTACTTCTCAAAATCATGGTTTCGCTGTAGATGTACAAACTTTAACTAATGGCTGGAAACCATTATTTACTAACGCTAATGATCAATCTAATGAAGGTATTTACCATTCCGAATTACCATATTTCTCTGTTCAATTTCATCCAGAATCTACTCCTGGTCCAAGAGATACTGAATTCTTATTCGATGTCTTTATTAAATCTGTTAAAGAATTTAAAGAAACAGGTATCTTAAAACCAGTGGAATTCCCAGGTGGTAAAATCGCTGATAATATTGCCGCTCATCCAAGAATTGATGCTAAGAAAGTTTTAGTCTTAGGTTCTGGTGGTTTATCTATTGGTCAAGCTGGTGAATTCGATTATTCTGGTTCTCAAGCTATTAAAGCCTTAAAGGAAGAAGGTATCTACACTATTTTAATTAATCCAAATATTGCTACTATTCAAACTTCTAAAGGTTTAGCTGATAAAGTTTATTTCTTACCTGTTACTCCAGAATTCGTTAGAAAAGTTATCTTACATGAACGTCCAGACGCTATCTACTGTACTTTTGGTGGTCAAACTGCTTTATCTGTCGGTATTGCCTTAAAGGATGAATTCGAAGCTTTAGGTGTTAAAGTTTTAGGTACTCCAATTGATACTATTATTACTACTGAAGATCGTGAATTATTCGCTAATGCCATCGATGAAATTAATGAAAAATGTGCTAAATCTCATGCTGCTAACTCCATTGAAGAAGCTATTACTGCCGCTAACGATATTGGTTATCCACTTATTATTCGTGCTGCTTATGCTTTAGGTGGGTTAGGTTCTGGTTTTGCTAATAACGAAAAGGAATTAGTCGATTTATGTAATGTTGCTTTTGCCTCCTCTCCACAAGTTTTAGTTGAAAGATCAATGAAGGGTTGGAAAGAAGTTGAATATGAAGTTGTTCGTGATGCTTATGATAACTGTATTACAGTTTGTAATATGGAAAATTTCGATCCATTAGGTATTCATACTGGTGATTCCATTGTTATTGCTCCATCTCAAACTTTATCTGATGAAGATTACAATATGTTAAGAACTACTGCTGTTAACGTTATTAGACATTTAGGTGTTGTCGGTGAATGTAATATTCAATATGCTTTAAATCCGTTCTCTAAGGAATATTGTATCATTGAAGTTAATGCTCGTTTATCTCGTTCTTCCGCTTTAGCCTCCAAGGCTACTGGTTATCCATTAGCTTATACAGCAGCTAAGTTAGGTTTAAATATTCCATTAGATCAAGTCAAGAACTCTATTACCCAATCTACTTGTGCTTGTTTCGAACCTTCCTTGGATTATTGTGTTGTTAAGATGCCAAGATGGGATTTAAAGAAATTCAACAGAGTCTCCACTTTATTATCCTCTTCTATGAAATCTGTTGGTGAAGTTATGAGTATTGGTAGAACTTTTGAAGAAGCTATCCAAAAGGCTATTAGATCCACTGAATATGTTAATTTAGGTTTCAATGAAGTTGATTTAGATATCGATATTGATCAAGAATTACAAAACCCATCTGATTTAAGAATTTTTGCTATTGCTAACGCTTTCAGTAAATTAGGTTACTCTGTCGAAAAGGTTTGGGAATTAACTAAGATTGATAAATGGTTCTTAACTAAATTATATGATTTAATTCAATTTGGTAACAAAGTTAAGAATGTAGGTGCTATTGAAGAATTATCCTATGAAACTTTATTACAAGCTAAACAAAGCGGTTTCGATGATAGACAAATTGCTAGATTTTTACAATCCAATGAAGTGGCTATCCGTCGTTTAAGAAAGGAATTAGGTATCACTCCATTTGTTAAACAAATTGATACTGTTGCCGCTGAATTCCCAGCTCATACTAATTACTTATACATGACTTACAATGCTTCTTCTCATGATTTAGATTTCAATGATAATGGTATTATGGTTTTAGGTTCTGGTGTTTATCGTATTGGTTCTTCTGTCGAATTCGATTGGTGTGCTGTTACTGCTGTCAGAACTTTACGTAAGAATGGTTTCAAGACTATTATGATCAATTACAATCCAGAAACCGTTTCTACCGATTACGATGAAGCTGATAGATTATACTTCGAAACTATTAACTTAGAAAGAATCTTAGATATTTATGAAATTGAAAACTCCAATGGTGTTGTTGTTTCTATGGGTGGTCAAACTTCTAACAATATTGCTATGTCTTTACACAGAGAAAATGTTAAGATCTTAGGTACTGCTCCAGAAATGATTGATTCTGCTGAAAATCGTTATAAATTCTCTCGTATGTTAGATCAAATTGGTGTTGATCAACCAGCTTGGAAGGAATTAACCTCTATCGATGAAGCTCATATTTTTGCTGAAAAGGTTGGTTATCCAGTTTTAGTTCGTCCATCTTATGTTTTATCTGGTGCTGCTATGAATACTGTTTATTCTCAAAATGATTTAGAATCTTACTTAAAGCAAGCCGTTGAAGTCTCTCAAGATTATCCAGTTGTTATCACTAAATATATTGAAAACGCTAAGGAAATTGAAATGGATGCTGTTGCCAGAAATGGTGAATTAGTTATGCATGTTGTTTCTGAACATGTTGAAAATGCTGGTGTTCATTCAGGTGATGCCACTTTAATTGTTCCACCTCAAGATTTAGCTCAAGAAACTGTCAAGAGAATTGTTGTTGCTACTGCCAAGATTGGTAAGGCTTTGAAGATTACTGGTCCATACAACATTCAATTTATTGCTAAGGATAATGAAATTAAGGTTATCGAATGTAATGTTCGTGCTTCTCGTTCTTTCCCATTTATCTCCAAGGTTGTTGGTGTTAACTTAATTGAATTAGCCACTAAGGCTATCATGGGTATTCCATTTGAACCATATCCAGTTGAAAAATTACCAGATGATTATGTTGCCGTTAAGGTTCCTCAATTCTCTTTCCCACGTTTAGCTGGTGCCGATCCAGTCTTAGGTGTTGAAATGGCCTCTACTGGTGAAGTTGCTACATTTGGTCATTCTAAATACGAAGCCTACTTAAAGTCTTTGATTGCTACTGGTTTCAAATTACCAAAGAAGAATATTTTATTATCCATTGGTTCTTATAAGGAAAAGCAAGAATTATTACCATGCATTCAAAAATTATATCAATTAGGTTTCAAATTATTTGCTACTTCTGGTACCGCTGATTTCATTTCTGAACACAACATGCCAGTGCAATATTTAGAAGTCTTAAATGAAGATAATGATGAAAAATCTGAATATTCTTTAACCCAACATTTAGCTAACAATGAAATCGATTTATACATCAATTTACCATCCGCTAACAGATTCCGTAGACCAGCTTCCTACATCTCTAAGGGTTATACTACCCGTCGTATGGCTGTTGATTACTCTGTTCCATTAGTTACTAATGTTAAATGTGCCAAGTTATTAATTGAAGCCATTGCTAAGAACTTAACCTTAGATGTTTCTGAACGTGATGCTCAAACTTCCCACAAGACTGTTACTATTCCAGGTTTAATTGATGTTGCTACTTATGTTCCAAACTCATCCAGTGTTCTTAAGGGTCCTGAGGAATTAAAAGAAGTTACTCGTTTATATTTAGAATCTGGTTTCACTTTCAACCAAATTATTCCAAGATCTATTGTTGGTCCAACTGTCAAGGATGCTGTTTCATTAAGAGCTGCTGTTTCTGCTTCTAAGAATTCTTCTTACAATAACTTCTGTTTCACTGTTGCTGGTACTCCAAATAACATTGAACTTATTTCCCAAATCTCTGATCAAGTCAGTGCCTTATACTTACCTCACCGTGAATTAAAGGGTAAGATTACTGCTATTGCTAATTTATTGAAGAACTGGCCATCTAACAAACAAGTTATCGCTGAAGCCAAAACATCTGATTTAGCTTCTGTTCTTTTATTAGCCTCTTTACAAAACAGACCAATCCATATTACTGGTGTTTCAAATAAAGATGATTTATCTTTGATCATGACTGTCAAAGAAAAGGATCCAAAGGTTACTTGTGATGTTAACATTTATTCTATGTTTATTGCTCAAGAGCAATACCCTGAAGGTGTTTTCTTACCAACCGAAGAAGACCAAGATTTCTTCTGGGCTAATTTAGATGCCATTGACTGTTTCTCTGTTGGTTTACTTCCAACTTCTTTAGCTTCTGTTACTGGTCATCAATTAGAAACTGGTTTAGGTATCAAGGACGCTTTACCATTATTACTTTCTGCTGTTGAACAAGGTAAATTAACCATTGCTGACATCGTTGCTCGTTTACACGACAATCCAGTTAGAATCTTTAATTTACCAGAACAAGATGCCATTGTTGAAATCGATTTAGATTATACTGTCAACAATACCAAGAGATGGTCTCCATATACTGGTGCTGCCTTAACTGGTGGTGTTGAACGTGTTGTTATCAACGATGAATCTCATGTCTTAAGTGGTGAATTAATCAATTTAGAAGCTTCTGGTATTTCCATTGTGAAGGAAGCTTCCGGTATTGAATCTACTGTTGAAACTGAAGCTCCAACTCCAATCCATGCAGGTAAGAGATTCTCCATTTCTGGTGAAAGACCACAAATTTTTGAAAGTGTTGACGCTGCTGAAGATGCTATTGTTGAACCACCATTAGAACAAAGATTAATGTCTTCTAAACCACCAAGAGAATTAACTGCTCCAACTGCTTTACAAACTTTAATCAGTGGTAACAATCCATTCAAGGGTAGACACATCTTGTCCATTAAGCAATTTAACCGTGCTGATCTTCATGTATTATTCGGTGTTGCTCAAGAAATTCAAGCTGCTGTCTCTAGAGAAGGTGTCTTAGATTTAATGAAGGGTCATGTTTTAACCACCATCTTCTATGAACCATCCACTCGTACCTGTTCTTCATTTATTGCTGCCATGGAACGTTTAGGTGGTAGAGTTGTTAACATTAATCCAAATGTCAGTTCTGTCAAGAAGGGTGAAACTTTACAAGACACTATTAGAACTTTGGCTTCTTACAGTGATGCTATTGTTATGCGTCATCCAGATGAAATGTCCGTCCACATTGCTGCTAAATACTCTCCAGTTCCAATTATTAACGGTGGTAACGGTGCTCGTGAACATCCAACTCAAGCTTTCTTAGACTTATTCACCATTCGTGAAGAAATTGGTACTGTTAATGGTATTAATATTACCTTCATGGGTGATTTAAAGCATGGTAGAACTGTTCATTCATTATGTCGTTTATTAATGCACTACCAAGTTAGAATTAATTTAGTTTCTCCACCAGAGTTACGTTTACCAGAAAGTTTAAGAGAACAATTAAGGGAAAAGAATATGTTAGGTACTGAATCAATTGAATTAACTCCAGAAATCATTTCCAAATCTGATGTCTTATACTGCACAAGAGTTCAAGAAGAAAGATTTGCTGACAGAGAAGAGTATGAACGTTTAAGAGATTACTACATTGTTGATAACAGAATCTTAGCTCATGCTAAGGAACACATGGCTATCATGCATCCATTACCTCGTGTTAACGAAATTAAGGAAGAAGTTGATTACGATCATCGTGCTGCTTATTTCAGACAAATGAAATACGGTCTTTATGTCAGAATGGCCTTATTAGCTATGGTTTTAGGTAGCAATTAATTTAAATCTTTATAATTTTGTATAATTTTGTATAATTTGTATATTAAATATTTTTTTGTAAATTAACATTATTTTTTATTTTCAATTTTTATTTTATTATTATTGAAAGACTTTTTAGCGGTTAGCACACAATACGAATGCATTATGAACCAATACAACATATGCCGATGTTTTCTAGATATATAAGGTGTGGTATATGCTTTACCAAATGTAGGAGGTTTAGTAAAATGTCGACTGTATATAGCCAGGATACTACAGAATTTTTAAAAAGTTTATCCTTTTCCCTTGGTAATAATACCGCTTTTAACCAAACCCCTAAAGTTGACCGTAATAATAAAACAATTAGAAAGCCCGAAAAGGTAACTAATAGTTCTTATAACTCTACGTATGACATTTTTGATTCCATTTTAAATAACAATAAAAATAATATTAAAGAAAAGAACAATGTAGAGAATACTAGTGCTAGTAATTATCCAAATATGCAAAGGGATAACAATTTTCCTAACACTTCTAAAGGTAAATATGGATTCAGATTGAATGAGAAAGGTCAAAAAATTCTAAATAACAGGAGGAACAGATTCAATTTTACAACAGGTAAGGGTAACATCCAAACAGCTACTAAAGAGATTATAAATCAGATCTATAACATTAACCCAAGGGGGAATATCAACTTTGTAAATGACAAAACGAAACAATTAACACATACTAATATTATAAAAATTGCAAACAGTATTAATTTAGATGAAAAATCTATTGATATTGTTAATGTATCCGAAGACAATAGAGGACAGAAGACACCTGTTGTTAAGTTTGTTGAATTAGATGTTGCTCTTAAAAAGTATAAAGATCAATTAGCTGAACAAAGGGAGAAGGAATTGGGTATAGTAAAAAAAAATACAGCAGAAAAGTCATCTAATAAGGACAAAACAAAACATGTTAGAATTTCGAATGAAATAACCTTAACTGATTTCAAGAATCAAAAATTAAATGATATCAAAAGATTTCTAGGGAAAGAATGTAAAGTACTTTTGTATTTGGCTAACAAAGAGTCATTTAGACAGAAAGACTGGTTAGATAATTTTAATCTCGATACTGGTAAATCCCATTCTTTGAATAAAAAACAAATACAAATTAGAGAAAATATTATAAATGAAATACACAATGAATTAGATGATTTAATAAAATCATTTGCCATCAAAGGTAATATTGCAAAGAACATGAGGATTGATATAATTCCGAAAAAAGTGTCTACCTCAAACACTGTTGATAGTCAAAAAGAATCAAGAGATGAGAAAAGGAAGAGAAGACAAACTAAGCTTTTGAAAAACCTTGAAAAGAAGAAACTAAACTCTTCTGAAGATATCAATTGAAAACCATAAAAATATGTATAACGAAAAATATGTAAATTGGAAGAACATTAATAATAGAGAAAATATTCTAGAATATTTAGTAAGTAAAAAAGAAATCAATAAATAACTTATATAGTAGTAGGAACCCTGTAAATAAAGTCAATAAAACATACTAATCGATAACTCAATAAATAAAGTACGTATAAACACAAAAAATAGTTGAAAAAAAAATAAATCTATCAAATAACTAAAATGGCACCAGTAAGTGCATATTGATCTGTTTTACCATATCCATATTGTGGAATACCCACAATTATTTCACCCTGTGGTCCTAGTATAATATTATTACCAAAATTTGTAAAACCTTGATTATTATCACCAAAATTACCATAAAACAAATGATTTCTACCAACATTTAAACTCCCATTACCGATAATTTCAATCATCGAAGTTTTAAATATCGCACCAACACCATTAAAACTATTTGGTGATGAAACATAAAGGGAATTATCAATATTATTAAATTTAATATCTCTGCCAAAACCTGTGTTATACGGTATACTGGATAAACTATATTTTAATTTCAATTGACTAACTAATCTTACTTTACCGTTAGGGAATTCTTCATAAACGTATACTTTATTGGAAAGATGTTGTGATATAGCAACAAAAAATCTATCTTGGTATGACCAAGATTCAATTACTTTACCAAACATACCATGTTTCTTTGAAGGTAGTAAACTTCTATTAATATTCTGTTGAGTTTCTAAATCTACTGTATTTATTGAATTAGCATCAATTTTGAATGTTGGAATGAAAAATTGTCCTTCATCAATAGACTCAAATACAAACACTGTTCCTGTATTTTGCTCTGTAATATAAATCCTATTAGATATTTTCGATTCCTGAACCATGGTACCAAAATGACCATAATCAATAGTATTAATCGATTTTTGAAATTCGAATGATATTATATCTTTAAGATTTAAACGTTGATTTCTTCTACCATTTAACAAATGCATCAAAATTTGTTCCCCTTTTATTAAAAATACACCACCTCTTTCACGCTCACCATAATATTCAGATGTAACTATAATGTCATTTATGCCATTACCTGTAAGATCCCCCACATACGAAACATGAATTTGTTTTATTGCTGGCGTAAATTCATGTTCAATTGAAAGGACTAGAATATCTTGCATGAAAAATTTTAAAGTATTTGTTCCAGGTTCCGATATCAATAAGAAATCAATTGTGTCAATAGAATATGTATGTACTTTTTGACCAAACATTGGAGTTACAATTGGTAATTTTTTGGATTCAATTTCATATACATTACTAATTCCATTATTATCATTTTTAATGAATGACCATGGAATCAAATATATACCTCCAATTGAATCTTCTAGAGGTGAAGAAACTGCTAAATATAACTCATCGTCATTCATATACTTACCAATGCTCATAGATGAACCAAATTTAGAAAATCTATTGTAAGGTGATATAATTTTGGCTAATTGTAAGTTTGTAGTTGAAGTTAAGTAATCTTTTGAAAATTCATTTGTTTCATGATAATTAACTTCAAGTAAACCATTATTATTTATTGAAAAATTTGGTAAGTTGCCACAAATTGGTGAATAATTATCATTATGAATCAAATCAATCAAAGCAGTTCTATTATCAAAAATATTTATCATATGATTTAAACATTTCATATTCATTGCTGTTAAATCCCATTCACCACCAAGCCAATAATCTTGCATAAATTCAATGACGTTAGGATGATTCAAAGTAGCTGATGCTAAAATTTGTTGCCTATTGAGTCTAATTGCCAAAATTTCGCTCTCAATGGCTAATTTACCTCTCTTAACACAATTTGTTAATTCATTGTAAGTAATTAATTTATTTTCCATTATACCTGTTCTCTTTATAATCTCCAGTATATCCTCCTCTAGGGGTAAATTCCAATCAAAATTATTAAAATAAGACCAAGGATCTTTGTCATTAATAAAATCTTTCTTTACCCAATTATTCAAAGTAATAAAATCACCCATTGTATCTAAAAAATCATGAGTTTTATCAATATCACCATTAAATTCTATTTCACTTAAAACTTTAAGAAGTCCCATATTTCTATAATTATCAATAAGTGAATGCCATGACGTATCCACAATCTGATGTGACAATACCCCCAAAATAAATGATTTTAAATTTAGGGAATCCCTTGTGTCACGAATAGAAGGATCAGAATATTTATCTAGCCAAACTTGTAATGATATCTTTATAAAATTGGGCCAATGAGTAAATTCAGCGAATTCTTTCCAAATATTGTTGTTTGGTTGACAAGAATATAATGCATCAGGGAAAAACACACCAGTTTTCCATAAGCCGTCATATTGGTTCCAATCTATCTTGTTGTTGACGTTTGCATCTGTTAAGTGGTTTGTTGCTAGATGAGAAATTAAATTTAAATGAGTTGCGATGCCCGCTGCTATGATTTTTTTTATTAGTAAAATGAGGAGTATAAATTTTGTATAATTAAGAGGAAAATATGGTAAGATCATTGTCTTACGATTTGGGAAACAGTGACTAACTATTTTATTTTCCGGTAAAGATGTATAGAATTGTAGTACTTTAAAGGTTATTGATGAGCAATGTGCGATTGATTTTATTGTGAAAAGTTTAAATTATGGCGGAAAATAAAGAAAAACGGATTTTCTAGAAAATGTAAATGAGATCATATGGAGATTTGAATATTATATAAATTGATATTGCAATATCATAAATGGTATATATAAAATATATATTCTTTGTATGATTATGTTTATTGGTTACTATATCATGATCTATCAAATAAATATCAATTTTGTGAAAGTGAGAAATGAAATACATTTAAAAAAATAAGATAATAATATAATACAAGTTAAAGCTGACGTGAAGAGTTTAATTTTCTTAATATAGAAGTTCTCATGTTTGATATTTATCAATTTAAATTTTTAGAAGAAGAATGCATAAAATTTGATAAAAGGAAATGTTTTGCACATTCATAAGCTGTCCAAGAGATTGCAGTTGCAGGCATTGTTGCAATAAGTCTTGGTTTCAACCCACATAAGAAACCTTTCCAACCATGAACTTTATAAATTGCATTAGCGGCTTTAGCAAACGTATCTGCATCCTTAAATATCTTTAATGAGACTTTATCACTACCTCTTACTTGTAATGTTGTCTTTATAACGTCTAATGGTGTTGTCATTGCTGCACATATTGTACCACTTAATCCACCACAGATACAATGTATGAATGGATTATATATACCAGTTGGATTTAAAATTTTTGTAGATGATTCATAAACTACGAAATTTAAAGCAGTGAATGGTATATTCATAATAATTGTTGTTGGATAAGAATAATAAAATGCAGAAAATCCTTCCCTTATATAAATATCCTTTGTTATATTCCAAACGTTAACATTTTTACCAGTTGGATTTAATTGTAATCTTTGCTTTATAGTATCGAATGGATTCATTAAGGCATCAGAGGCAATTGTTGCAGCAGCACCACTAATTGCAGTTCTTAATGGTTGATGAATATCAGTAACATTTGGATTATTTGTAATTAATTTTGATTTACAAAATTCATAAGTACCAAAATAAATTGCATGTGCTGGACCCGCACCTAATATTACAGATTGTACACCTTTCCATAATGCTAATGAGCCTTCAGTAGTTGTAATTTTATTTATTTGTTTGATTAGACCATTTTGTAAGATACTATTATTAGCAATAACTTTGTTTGCATTAAATGTGTTCGCTATTGTTGACGTATTACTATTAATTATATTTTGAGCTGCTGCTGTTGTTGTTGTTGCTGTTACCGCGTTTGTGCTATTAATTATTTGTGAATGAGAGGACTGTATTCTAGTCTTTATAGCGTCAATAGGGAACATAACAGAATGTTCCATAATACCAGCAAAAGCACCAGCAATTAATTGATAATATAAAGGTGAAGTTTCTGGCATAGATTCATAGTCAACATCATTTGTTGACATATTGTGTATTGATGACTCTTGCATAATATGAATAATAAAAACGCGTTAGAATTAAATCAAACAATTAAAAAAAAATGGATATGAATATAATAATAAAATTAATTATCAATAAAATGATTTGTAAATTAATTATAATTACAATGATATATGTATAAATAATTGTTGTTATTAGTGATGAGTTGAAAAATTTAAATCAATAGGAAAAAAGTGTTCGACTATTAATTCCGTCGATATTTCCGTTGAAAAACGTTGTACAGCCGGGCACGTGAGCGGCACGTGTCTGCTTTCAATTTCCATTAACTTTATTTCCGCGGATTTACAAAATCATGTATTTTGGTATCATTTATTTCCGCATTGGGCCGTCTTCCGAGAATTACCTCTTGCGGACGCCACTGTCCGGGGATCGAACCACTGTATCCTAATTCGGCAAAAGTAATCTTCGAACCGTTTGGGAAACTGGTTTTTCATGTGCTGTTCCCCCCCCATAATATTTTCTTTTGGACCAATCAACATTTAATTTACACAATACAATTCCTGTTTTGTAGCCGCCGTAGTATATTTTGCGTCATGCGAATTGTGTTGATAACAATAAAAAACAAAATGACTAGCGGTTATTACTTGGATCTCTCATTGTTGTTTTTGTAATCGACACAACCGTTTTGATCAGTGGGAATGTTCAGTGCATCTACAATATAAATACGTTATTATTTTACTGTTTTCTTGAGGATATATGCTCCTTATAAATCGGTTTATCTTGTTAAAGCTCACCTACCCCCCTCCCCCCAATACTTAGTGAACTTATATATATTAAAAACAATGTTACCTGAAATTGCCAAATTAACAGCAGCAAAAAGTATAACATCACAAACATTGACAAAGACAATAACAAATAATTTTTTACAGAATAATAATTTAATATTTAAGAAATCACCTGGTAATTCATTTAATTCATTTAAAGAATATAGAGAAAATGCAAAGACTTATGGTCCACTTTCAGCTTCTTTGGCTTCAAGGCGTCATTTAACCGATTTACATAAATGGTAGTTTACCACAATTATAACAAATAAAAAATAATTATATATTCCTAAATACTTCTATACTATAGAGTTTATACTATAGAGTTTATACTAGTTTATACTAGTTTATATTACTTAAATGTATTCTCTTATATGTATAAAACAATAAAATAAACAAATTCAATTTTTTTCTTTTTCTGTAATAAATTCCGGTTTTCCTTTTTAATTTTGTCTCGGATGATAAAACTCCGGAATCCTTACTGTAATGGTCTGTGACTGCCTTTTGGAACACCCGTACATATTTACACCAGAAGAAAAAGCAAAACTGTTTTTCAAGAACGTCCGTTTCCTATTCGGGAAACCCGTTTTGAAGAGTTGCGTCGGATGAGATGTCTCTGTCTACAACACACCGCTTCCTTTATTAACTTTCTGACACTAATTTCGCCTAAATTATTCAAATTACCATAATTTATTATCATCTCCTTCTAATCCCTCCTTCTATTCCCACTAATTTTCATCGTGGTTTCTCAATAATTTTGTCATTTTCGAAAATTATTATTAAATTTTAATCAATTTTTCAATTGTATTATTACATCTTAATTAATAAACCAAGTTAATTTATAAATAAGTAAAGTTAATAATGGAAAACGATAAGGGTCAATTAGTATGTTTAATTTGAATTTAGTGAGGAGTTTAAAAATGGTGTTATAGTGATTTTTTTTTTTTCGTTTTATTTAGAATAGTTGTGGATTTTTAGATAATTTTTATTGTTTATTTGAATTTTTAATGATTTCTGTTTTTTTACACTCTTTGATTGCAAGTTTGTGTGCTTGTTCTTTTAATTATAATATGTTCCAATAAATAAATACGAAATTAGACTGAAATATGATATGCTCGGGGAAAAATGTTCCCTAAATGATGAGTATTACAATGTGAAAAATATCAAATAATAATTCCTTTTTCTTTTTGTTCAACGAAAATCTAGTTTGAAACAACTATTCAAAATAAAATCTTGTTATAACTACCATTTTATACCAAAAATAAAAGTATTAAGTCCTTATTTTACTAACAAATAACTCTGTTTTTTTTTAAATTAATTATTTCTCTATCATAGATCGAATAATAATTGAATTATAAGAATTACAATTTTTTTTAAATCTTTAAATAGGTCGAACTTTACGTTCCAAGAAAATGTTCTGCTACCAACAGAATTATCAAAGCTGATGATCACGCTTCCGTTCAAATCAACGTCGCTAAAGTTGATGAAGAAGGTCGTGCTATCCCAGGTGAATACATTACTTACGCTTTAGCTGGTACCGTTAGAGCTAGAGGTGAATCTGATGATTCTTTAAATAGATTAGCTCAAAATGATGGTTTATTAAAGAATGTTTGGTCTTACTCTCGTTAAGTTTATCCCTTTTTTATTGTATAAAATTATGTGTCTAATATAAAGTGTTTTTTTTTGTAACTTTATATTGGTTTTTCTCTCTATATATATAATATTAATAATAAACTCAACTAATAACATTTTTAAAATCAAATAAATATGAATCAAAATTAATTAATTTAATAGTTTTTATCTTGAATTTTTTAACTCACTTAAAAATATTTTTTTATGCAAGTATTATATAAATTTATTTTATTCAATATCAAACCAATCACTCACTATAAATCACTATGCATTTAAATTAATGGTTAAAAATTCAAAATTAGAAAAAGATGTGGCCTCTATACAGTTGATGATTAATGATCAATTACTAACATGTAGAAATGCTTTTTTTTAATTGAGCTTTTTTTAAACCATTTTCGATAATGCAAAAAAATAAATTAAATTAAACTACTGGAAACAAAATTCATATAATTGAATGAGACTTATATTGATACAACTTTTCTACTAGACACCACATTACACTATATTATTAATCCATTCACTTCTACAAACCACATTACAATTCTACATTTTTGATTATCGTACTATCTATTACATTCATAACAATTTTTTTTAATCATGTTGAAGCCAAACTGGAAAATAATACTCACCATTTGTTGCTTTTTACCGCTTCTGTATAACATTCTAGACATTGTAAATTTATTAAAGAGACAAGATATATTGACAGAACAATGGTCAAATAGATCTAATGAATTAAGAACCAAATATAATAATATTACAAATTTAAGATTTATATTCGAAAATGAACATAAGGCTAAATTATCCACAAACACTTTCGACAATAACGTACTTTCCACTCTTTTAAATAACGATTACGATCCAAATTACGTAAAGGAAAATGCAACTTTATTAATGCTTGTAAGAAATGAAGAACTTGGTGGCGCACTTGATGCCATTAGAGAAATTGAAGATAGATTCAATAGAAGATATCATTACGATTGGACATTTTTAAATGATAAACCATTCACACCAATGTTTATGAGAGAGACTAGTGCTATGGTTTCTGGTAAGGCACAATATGCATTAATCCCACCAGAGGATTGGGATAGACCAAGTAATATTGATGAAGAATTATTTGAACAAAAATTAAAAGAAATGAATGATGCTGGTGTATTATATGGTAATTCAAAATCTTATAGAAATATGTGTCGTTTCAATTCTGGGTTCTTCTTTAGACAAAAAATATTAGATAATTATGATTATTATTATAGAGTGGAACCAAATATTAAATATTTTTGTGATTTCCCCTATGATCCCTTCCGTGTTATGCCTGAACAAAATAAGAAGTATGGATTTGTCATTAGTCTTTTCGAATATGAGGAGACAATTCCAACATTATGGGACGCAGTGAAAGAATATATTGAATTAGATAATGGTCATGATATCAATATGTCCACTAATTCATATGATTTTCTTACTGATAAATCTGATTTATTTGGTGATCAATTTCATTATTTATTGTCTAATAGTGAATATAATTTGTGTCATTTTTGGTCAAATTTTGAAATTGGTGATTTAAATTTCCTTAGAAGTGATAAATATTTAAATTTTTTCAACTATTTAGACTCTAAAGGTGGATTTTATTATGAAAGGTGGGGGGATGCACCAGTACATTCTATAGCTATGGCACTTTTGTTAAGAAAGGATGAAATTATTCATTTTGAAGAAATATCTTATTTACATGAACCATTTTTCACTTGTCCATTGGGATACAATATGAGAATACATCAAAGATGTCGTTGTGATTCATTAAGTGAATCAAATATTCCAAATACTGATTACAGTTGTTTAAATAGATGGTGGAAAAATGGTGACGGTAAACGTTTTATGAACACTTTTGAATAAATTTATATAAAAAATTTATATACTCTAACTCTTGTATATTATATTTATACGCTCTTTTTCATGTATTATTAATCAAGGTGAAATATATTATTTATATTTATCGTTAAGTTGGGTAAAAGTTTTATATATCCTATAATTTTATTTGTTTATTTGCTCGTCTTTATTCTACTAATACAAAGTTTCCAAATTGGATAATTCCTTTAATATTCTTTCCAATTCATCATCAGAGATCTTACTACTTAATGATGGAATCAGTGTCTTTGCTTCATCAGCAGTATCACAGGCTAATGAACCTAATTGTGCAATTTCAAATGGATGTAAACCAGTACTTTTCAATAATTGAATCACTGCACCTACAGTTTCTTGATCTCTAAAACGTGAAAAATTTGTTAAATATTCCATTGTATTCTTTAAATCTTTATTATTACCAGTGGTAGATTGTTCTAATAACCCATCCAATATCTCTAATTCTTTTTCACGAGTTTCACTTCTTAATAATAATTCCATATCATCATCATTATCATTCAATGCATCCTTTCCCCCATTATTTGCCAGTCTAATCGATTTCTTACGATTTACAAGTGCTTCTTTAATTAAGATACGTGCTTCACTAAGGTTTAATGCAATTAATTCTTCTGTTTCACCTTGGTGATTTATTTGTTTCAATTGGAATTCGTGACCTAATTGTAAATTACTGGCATTTTCTTCTTCGTCCACTTTCTTTAATTTACGTCTAGAGGTTTGGAAAGTAGAAGTAGAGACATTCATTGTGTATGTATTATATGTAGTTTATTATGTTAATGGTCCAGTATGTAAACTTTGTGTGTGTTAATCTCTATTGTGGACGAAATTTCAATTTTCCATTTTTTTTTTCATTCGAAAATTTGAAAATTGAATTTTGCAACAATCAATCATTTTAAATCTTTACAACAACACAATTTAATTGCATTAAAGGTGTCTTGTTATTGTAGAAACTACATTCCTGTAAGTATTCTATAATTATTGAACTGTTATTGATGGACAGAAATAGCAATGGTACCATGTGGAATCCACATTATTTAGATGAGGAACAAAATTCACAAGGGAGTAATAATGTTGAACCGAATGATAACACTGGTGTGATTCCACCAACACAACAACAAAATTTATTTTTCAATAATCCATGGCAGAATAATGAATCAACAAATGGTAGTGGTATAGATTCAAATATTGCCACTGCACAAAAGCAATCACAATTATTTAATACCAATAGCTTTAACACGAATAATACTAGTAATAATACTAGTAATAGTAATAGCAATTTAAATTCAGGATTAAGTGGACAACTTTCATATACTAGTAGTAATAATAGTAATGAATATAACGCACCTGATGAAGATGATGTGGAGAGATACAAGAGAAGAAAGTCATCTTTAGTCATACCACCGACAAGAGCTGCGGGACCAAATCCCTTCCAATATGATAATTATCCATATTATTCAATCAATTCTAATAATTCTAATAATAATATGGTTAATAATGGTTATAGAACTGTACGTAATAATAGTGTTAGTATTAATCCAAGTTTAGTGAATCATAATAACTTAAATAATAATAATGTTAATAAATCGAATAATATATCATTACAAAGACAAGCAGTATTAGCTAAACAACAACAGCAACAACAAGGTTTAAATTCAATGTTTGTACCATCACTTTTCGATTCACAAGATTTCCAAAGAAGACAAAGTTTAGCGACGAATCTTTTCTCAAGTAATCATAAAGGTGGTAATGGTTCCAATTTACAAATGAATAATGTTAATTTTAATGTAAATCCTAATAGTAATTTAGCATCAACTACAACAAATAATAGTAATAATAATATTAATAATAATCCTACATCTGGTGCAAATGTATTTAAAAATTCATATAATCTTAATTTTGGTGGTAATTTCTCAAGGACATCACCATATAGAAGATTAAGTGCATATCCAACAAGTACGGGTACATTTTCACCATTATTTACACCATTAAGTGAAACACAAATTGTTATACCACAATTAGCACCAGTTTTCAATAAGACTGATTTAAAACCAATTGTTAATGCTAATCCTAAATTTAGAAGAGCCTCAGTACATTCTACCACTATTTCACCTTTAAAGAGTTTAACTAAGAATTTAATTACTACTTATCAATTATGTTCACCTGATTTCATTTATCAAACTTCAAAAAATCCTAAGAGAGTATTAACCAAACCTAGTGAAGGTAAATTTAATAATGGTTTTGATAATTTAAATAGTGACTATATCCTTTATGTTAATGATGTGTTAGGTGTGGAACAAAATAGGAAATATCTTGTATTGGATATGTTAGGTCAAGGTACATTTGGTCAAGTGGTTAAATGTCAAAATTTAGAGACTAAAGAAATACTTGCCGTTAAAGTAATTAAATCAAGATCAGAATATTTAAATCAAAGTATTACTGAAGCGAAAATTTTAGAATTATTAAATACAAAGATTGATCCACAGGATAAACATCATTTTTTAAGATTACGTGATTCATTTGTTCATAAGAATCATCTTTGTTTAACATTTGAATTATTAAGTAATAATTTATATGAATTATTAAAGCAAAATCAATATCATGGATTATCAATGTCATTAATTAAAAATTTTGCCAAACAATTATTAGATTCATTATGTGTCTTAAAGGATAGTAAATTAATTCATTGTGATTTAAAACCTGAAAATATATTATTATGTTCACCAGATAGACCTGAGATTAAAATAATTGATTTTGGTTCAGCATGTGAAGAGACACGAACAGTTTACACATATATTCAATCTAGATTTTATCGTGCACCAGAAATTATTCTTGGTATACCATATTCTACAGGTATTGATATGTGGTCATTAGGTTGTATTGTTGCTGAATTATTTTTAGGTATACCAATTTTCCCTGGTTCATCAGAATATAATCAAATAAGTAGAATTGTGGAGACACTTTATTATCCACCTAATTGGATGCTTGAAATGGGTAAAAATACTCATAAATTTATGAAAAAATTAAATACTGAAGAAATAAATAATAATAATAATAATAATATTAATGGTAATAATAATGGTAATAATAATGATAAATTTAGATTAAAGACATTAGATGAATTTAAGATTGATTCTAATAATAATGATGAAAAACCAGGTAAAAAATATTTTAAATATGATAAATTACCAGAAATTATTAAAAATTACAGAATTCCTAAAAATATACAACATTCCAATGAATTAATTGAACAAGAAATGAATAATCGTGATTGTTTAATCCATTTTCTTGCTGGATTATTAAATATAAATCCATTAGAGAGATGGACACCACAACAAGCTAATTTACATCCATTTATTACCAATCAACCTTTTAATGGTGAATGGTATCCACCAGGTACATTACAAACAATATCCAAAAGGACATTTAAGGTAAATGATAATGGTAGTGGTCATAGTCATAGTAATAATAATATGGAACCGATAGATCAAACTTCACCACAAGGTGCTACAACAGAATTTAATAATTTATCGATAGCAGAGGATTAGAAATGGGGATATGAAGAAAAAGAAAAAGGAAAAACATGAAACAATATTTTTATAGTAAGTTAACATTGGAACATTTTAATTATTATTTTTAATTATTATTTTAATTATTATTTTAATCATTATTTTAATCATTCTTTTTATCATTATTTTAATCATTATTTTTATCATTATTTTAATCATTATATTTATTTATAATTTAAGTTAAACAGTCTAATGAATTATGAATGAATTGCATATATAATCAAACATTATTTAAATTTGTGAACTAATTAATATAATATGATAATCCAATTTTTAATATAAAAATATTATATTAAATAAAGAAAACTATTTTTCCTTTTTATTTATTGATGTAATTAAATTAATTGAGAAGTTATTATTTTTAAACTTATAAAGTTCTTATATA